>SNVD02015070.1:0-99840 GCA_013180625.2 Boswellia sacra | reverse complement strand
TTGCAATTGTAGAAATGGAGAAAACACCAATTCGGCGATTCCGCAATATATGCGTATTTTGCGGATCGCAATTTGGTAAAGATGGAGAGTTACCACAGCAGCTCTTGATCTTGGTAGGACATTAGCTGCGAGGGGTATTAATTTGATTTATGGAGCGGGTAGTCTTGGGTTAATGGGGTGTGTGTCAACAGCTGCATCCCTAGGAGGGAGCAAAGTTCTCGGCATTATCCCTAAACCATTAGCTGTACGAGATATCGTAGGCAACACAATCGGGGGAAGAGTTACAGGTCTCTAGTATGCATGAGCGTATTGCACATATGGTTGTTAAGTCCGATGCATTTATAGCTTTGCCCGGTGGTTATGGTACATTAGAGGAGATATTTCAAATCACCTCTTGGGAACATCTAAACATCCATCGGAAACCCATTGGTTTGTTAAATGTTAATAATTTTTTTGATGGTTTGTTGTCCTTTCTTGATCAAGCTGTAGAAAAAAAATTCATCTCACCGTCAGCAAGGCAAATGCTGGTTACAGCTTCAACTGCAGGAGAGTTAATTGACAAACTACAAGAATTCGTCTATTCACCTGATCCAACAATGGCTCGGATAAATTGGTTTGGAGAAGGCAACAAAAGGCGTCAACCGGATTTAACCCTCCATCTGTAATCTCTATTTGCTGGTTTGCTTCGTTTTTGTTTGCTTTCTTTTTAGTGTGTTTATTTGAGATTTTTCATGTCGTTTCTTTTGAGCTTTTTCAGGTTAGTTCTTTCGTCCCAGGTAATATTTTCTAATCTCGGTTTTTAGAGTGGTGGCTTAAAAAGTTCAAGTTCTCTTGAAACGCATTCTGGATCTCTTCAATCCATAATGGCTGAATAAGGAGGCTAACTTCTAAACTTTTTAGACCCATTATAACTAACTTGTTTTTGTTTGCTGACTTGTTGAACTTTGTTATTTATGAGTGAGTTTAGTTTTGCGTAATTTAGAGTTGTTATGTGTTTTTATCTTTATCAGTTTCGATTCAAAAAAACAATTGTGGAAAAACCTGAGAATGGCAGAATATGGGGTTTTTTTTAAACCCTTGAAACGCATTCTCTCTAAAATAAATTGTAGATTGTTATTTCATGTTATTCTAACATGTGTCTTGTACTGTTTGTTCTTTCATAATAAAGGTATATAGGCTGGGAAAACCTTAAAGTCTGCGGGGCTACTGGTCCTAAGGATTGTTGAAATATACAATCTTGACTCAGGTGTAACAACGCCACGTACCTCTTTTCTTGCATTTTGTGGGTCAATGATAAGATATTGATTGAATTAAGAAACTCTTGAAAAATGATAAATGATGCATGGATCTGTGTGCTTGAAATGTTTATTGTTTTCGCTTTGCCTTTGATTCCTTGCAAAACATTGAGCACAGAGCTATTATCAACTGAGTTATTTGCTTCACTTAGCGAAAGTTATGTAATTAAATGTTCTTCAAGATTTCATGAAGTATAGAACTGTTTGATGGTCACTCAAGGCGAAAATCCTAGGCTGTGCAACATTGGGGAAATGGATTTAGGCCATCTTTGGACCGTTTTTTGAGCTTAATAGCCAACCTTGAACAGAAATTGATCCCTAGTTTACCCCTGGGAGGCCTCTGTAATCCTTTTCTTTGTTCAATCACTAAAAGATTTCCTAACCTAAAAGATTTTGTTCCAAACAGTTAATCCCTTACCTAGAGCATGTCGATCATTCACAATTAAATTCGAGCTATTTTGTTTTGGAAGTGAGAGGAGGTTGGATGTATCATGAGCAATCAAGTGAGTTCCATTGTGTTTGGACACCCAAAAAAAAAGAAAAACAGAAAAAAAAAGCCAAGCGTACTTATCGTCCACGTACATACACATTGAGGACAATGTGTTGTTTAAGTGTGGGGGAGGGGAAGTGTAATAAAAAAAAAGAAAAAAAAGAAAGAAAAAAAAAAGAAGAACAAAAGAAGAAGAATAAGAGATCTATACCCTTAAGTGTTCTTAAAAAGAATGAAACAACAAAGTGTGGGGGTGTAGTTTTCTTTGTTTTCTGCAAAAAAAAAAAAAAGATTGAGTGTTCTAAATAAGTTTGGGGGAGTAACCTGGTGAATTGAAATGAAGTTGTGTTATAGGGTTAAGCTCTACATATTCTTGAATGATTTATGTGTTTGTGGGTGATTTGAGCCAAATTATTATCTTTTATCATACCTTCACCCAAGCCAAACGTTACAAGCTTAATAAAGTCCTACTTGATCCTTGGTGTTGTGCATGTCTACATTAGTGGAGAGTGACTTGAAAAGCAGGCTATGGAGTTCATTTATACACACATCTTCAATATTAAATATGATTCATTTTTATGCATAAACTCATCCGGGTTACAAGTGATTAGGTGAGAATGGCTCTACACACACACACTTGAGGAATTGAAATGAAGCGAAACTAATCTTTGAGATAAAATTCTTGATCAAGTGCATTATTTTGAAGTTTTCCTTGGTTATAATTAAGTACAATCTTTGAGGCCTATTTGCAAGATGAAGCATTTGTGTGTTTTAATGTTTTGTTGATTCTGTTTCGGTTTAGTTTTATTTCATATTGTCGTAGTTGCTCGAGGACTAGCAAAGTCTAAGTGTGGGGGAATTTGATAAGTGTCTATTTATATATCATTTTCATATCAATTCGTCCATGTATCTTTGCTATATTCCTTGGTATTTTATGTTTTTGTGTGGTTTTGATGTTTGTAGGAGTTTTGGAGCAACTTGCACAAAAATGGAGTAAAACCCTTCATTGTCACCTCTGCTAGTCAACCATCTTCTCGGATTTAATTGTATTGATATACAATGAACCCGATGACATATCATATACCGTTGAAAAGATCTCGAAGTCTACGTTTTGGAGAAATTTACGGTTTATGAATCAATTCAGTGTACCAAAAGTTGTAATCAAAACAGTGTGAGAAGTATAGAAATGTAATTCCACAAATCACTGTAGCATGTATAATACGGGACACTGTAGCAGGTTACTGTAGCAGAGTATTTAAACACAGTTTAGGGTTTTATTTTGATAACTTGAAGAGGGGAGAACGTGGAGGAGGCTGTATCTTTGGATTTCTCTCATCTCTTAGAGTTCTTGAAGGAGATTGAAGGCTTGGAAAGAGGAAGAACTACAAATCTTAAGAGATTTCATCAAATTTGCTAAGTTTTCCCTTTCCCTCTCATTTTCTGGAATGTCTCCATATTGTATTGTATTTGTATTCTGTCTGAATATGTGTAACTAAATCTGAATTGGTTGAGGGTGATTTCAAAGCCCTTGATATGGATTTTGTGAATTGTTGTGCAAGGAATTGTTATCCAATTCTCTAATTGAAGTTGCTTGTATTTTCCCATGTTTAATGCTTATGATTGCTTGCTGGATTGTATTTGGGTGGCCAACTGAATATAATCTGGATATTGTCTATTGCTAGACTAGAAATCTTGATCCGTAATTGTCTTGAATTTCTAATCATTAGTAGCAAAATTGTGATCAGAGATTGCAATTGGAGAATACAACCTAAGTTAAATAATCCGAGCTTGTGTGTTTATTGCTTAGATCAATCTGTCTTTCTTTTCATAATGCATCCATGAATTAAATTTAGAGAGCTTGTTCTAGGTTGTTTAATGGATAGAGATTAAATAAAGAGCCTGTTTTATTTAACAACAAAGTAAGGAAAGATTGGGGTAACAGAGCTTGTTGTTATCTACGGTTGATAATTTCAATGGTGTAATTGAATGACAATTCTATGGTTAATTCACAAATCCATATCTTGTGGCAGAGAATGATCCCTTAACCAGGTTACTCTCATTGATTTTTCACTCCATTTTACTTTGTGTTGTATTATTGTGCATTTACATTAATATTTCATTTAGTTAATCCATCAACAAAACCCCCCCTGTTTAGTTTATTGTTGCTTTCGAATAACAAATTCAATTAGAATCAATCCTCGTGGGAACGATATCTTACTCATCACTTTATTACTTGTGCGACTAGTATACTTGCTAGTTTCGAACGCATCAAGAATGACAATAGGAAATGGCTCGAATCCATTGGTCTCTACAATTTGAAGTTCCTTCGTCATATGAATCTTGGTGTTCTTTTTCTCAAGGAATACACGACCTTCCAGGGTTCTCATGATCACATCTTTCGCTTCAACGAGCAAGAGCTTTGTCTCTATATGAGGAATTCTCTACCATACTCAATTATCATTCATCTAGTTCTATTGCCATCAATGTCTGATCTTGCCAACTTTTTGATTTTTTGATTTCTACCAAGGGCATTCACACTAAAAGTGGTAAACTGACATTGTCTTCCATCATCCCTTTGCTTGAGATGATGGACAGAACCTTGTCCAATTGGCTTCACCTTCTTCAGTTTTACCTTCTTACATAGTTTTTACTAGTCTCACTAGACAGTCCCGAGGATCCACATCCTGTGGCCATCATTCCTTAGATAGGATGTGGTTTCACAACAGTTCCTATGATTCTAGCTGAGACATTGATCAGACCAAAATGAGTCAAGATTGATCAGAGTCAGAGGTTCGATGGCAGTCTTCTGTTTCTTCAGGTTTTTCTTCTAACCCCAAATTTTGCCTAAGCCAGCCTTTCGGATTTAGCGAGTTCAATCATTTTCCATTTCTTTTTTTTTTCGTACTCTAATTTTTGCATAAGCTACCCTTTTTAGGTTTTTGACTTAGCAAGCTTGCCCTAACTTTTACCTAAATCGCCCTTTTTGAGTCTTCAACTCAGCGAGCTTTTTCTTCTTTTCTTCCATACCCTAACTTTTGCCTAAGATGTCATTTCGGGTTTTCAACTCAATGGCCTTGCCTTAATTTTTGCCTAACTCACCTTTTCAAGTTTTCGACTTAGTAGGCTCTTTTTTTTATTATTATTCTTTTTTTTTTCTTTTTAGATTTGGTTACAAGAGATGCTATCTATTCTAGCACCATTTTGTACGCTTCCTTCAAGATGATTGAGATAATTCTATCTGACATTATTTTCAAATTAGTTATGGCAATTCCTTGCCCCCTTGCTTCATTTCTTTCTCAAGATAATTAGACAACTCTTTGTCCCTTACTGCTTTTCACTCCTTAAGATGAATGGGTAATTCTTTACCTCCTATATGAAGAGTCTGGTATTGTCTTGAGGAATTTCTTTGTCTAGCCTTAAAGACTTATTCCACCTTCTTTGTAGACATCCATGTTAGACGAAATGGCCAACTTCTTCCATATATCTTGCTTCTTTATCGTTGGTGGCAAAGTTGCTTCTTTGATACCCTTAATGGAAACAGTTGGTAGATTTTCTTCTTTTTGACATGTTTTCAATAAACCAATATCCTTTAATAACAGGTTGAAATGTTGAATGTAAGTTGTGTATCAATTTGATTTACATTCAAGTTCCTCAAGGATTTCTCAAATTCAATAGCTCAATGATAATGCATTGGCATCGTGATTGTTCACAATTTCGACTCTAAGCTAGAATTATTTCATTCGAGATTCTTCATGTGTGTATGTGTAGCCAATCATACTTTACTTGTTAAGACTTGGATAGCTTTATGCAATTAGAAACTAGTGATCAATCTCTAAAGATAGAAGGACTACCATAAGCTCGTTTTTCAATGTAGGCTCGTCACAACATCAAGGATCATTAGGGCTTTATCGAGCTTGTAATGATAGGTTAGGGTCAAGGTATGATAAAGGAGACTAAAAGGTTATCTTATCCATAATCATACGACCATTGTAGGTTTTAATTGAGAGCATCAACTTCTTCTATTTGCACCCGTAAACTTTGAGTTTTCACCCACCACATTTGCTTTGCTTTTGATTTTGAGTGGCTACACTCCTACACTTTACGCGTAATGGGATTAGCACTCTTCTATTCTTTTTCTTTCGTTTTCTTCTTTTTTTTTGTTTTCTCTCTTTCTCTCTTTTTCTTTTTTCTTTTCTTTTCTTCTTTTTTCTTCTTTTTTTGAGCTCAAAATTGCACAAAAACTTGTCAACTTCCTTTCATTCCCCCATAAGCATGGCTCTCAATGGTCTTTTGTAGAATGTTCATATTTTATGAGTAAAGGGTACTATGTAGCGAAAATTTTTGTAATGTTAGGACAAATTTTGTGGTTAGACAAAGAAAAGGCTTGATTAGGCTCAATAAGGTACACTAGCGACGATGAAGTAAGTATAAGTGGGCTTGAAAGGCTTGATCGATCCAAAGAAGACCTAAATCACTTTCTTTATGCTGTGAAGCCTAAGATTTCACCTCGAGTGGTGATCAAACAGGTTCTAGAGTGTTGTGAGATCTCAACACCAAGCTTTACTCACGTAAAGTTTCTCTAAGTAATATAAAGTTCCATATTCATGGTTATTGTGCTCAAATGATTTAAAGAATCAAGAATAAAACTCATCTAACAAAAAGAGTCAAGCATGCAAACAACACAATCTCATGTATTACCAAAAATATAGTTCTAATGAGTGTCATGATTTCGTCAATGATCATCAAACGAATACACAACTCTTGTATCATTCTTAATGCAAGACATTTCAAAACATTACTATTCTTTCTTGAGGCCAGGAATTCTTCCACTAATCAAGTCCTTTATCGAGCATGCAATTATGCATCCTCATTGTCTGACCCGCTAGATTGGTCATACTACCCTTGATTTATGTTGTTACTTCACTTCTACCTGGCCTCCAAGTCTTCTGTTTGGATGCCTGAATCATACAAGTCTTCAAATATTTTGATTGGAAAGCCTGCAAGTCTATCACTGATAAAGGCATGGGCTCCATTGATCACCATACAGACCTGGTCTTTCTCTATGAGCCTTGTAGTTATCTTAGTAGCTTTGGCCCTCCAACAGACTAGGTACTCCAAAAAAGTCTCATCGGGCGTCTGGCATTTAGTCTCCAAATCTGTCAAGATTAACCCTAATTGGTTGTTATGGCAATAGTGTTCTACAAACTATTCGGATAGCTCCTCCCAATGTTCTCGAGCTCTCTTTGGAAAGGTCATGGTACTATAAAATGGTGCTTTCATCTCGCCAGAGTGTTTGTAACTATGACACTGTATCAAAGCCTTTTTCGAGACTTCAAGGAACAGAAACGAGTCATGGACACGTCTAGAGAAAGGAGTCACCACTCAATTATTCAATTGGGAATGAATAGGGGTAATCTGATCCCTCACTTCGAGACCTAAATTACCCTCATCCCTTTAGAGATTAGTTTGGGAAGTTAGGTACGAGTCTTTTGACTCGTCCAGATATAAATCCGACCTCCACTTAAGAAATAACAAATAGGAATAACTCGTGTTGTTACTTAGTCCACTTAGCATTGTTCATTTTATGCACACATTCTCATTTTTTATCTTCATTAACCATATTGAGTGATTATTCAATCAAAATAGTTGTATATTCATACAAAGAAAGAGGGAGGAGAATAGATTACACTTCTATCATACTTGGGGGAAGGGGAGAGGATTACAACATTGCTATTCAACAATAATATAATGTTTCATACATTCATATAATAGATGATGAATTCTTTACAACCATATGTGAGTTTATTCAACGTCTATTCAAGCTTCTTACATATCCATAGCTAAGGCATACATTCTTAGTGATGGTCCCTCACCATCAATGTGAGTCCACCATCACTTCATGGCGTCATGCAATTACACTTTATAATATACAAACATTCGTAAATTCTTAAATTATAAACCAAACAAACCCATAACCTAGTGTCATGGCATTCTAGCCTAGATTTGATAAATTCTATCATGGTATTCTACATATTGCTATTCTAGTATAATTCATATTAATTTATTGAGAATCATGGCATTTCTAGCCTAAACATGATATTTCTAGCCTAATTCAAACAATTGAAATCAATCATAGCTATTCTAACTTAAATAAGACATCAAGGGCAAAATGTAATTCTACCTATTCTATGCTCTTTCCTAGCATACATCAAAGCAAATATAAGCTCTCCTTAGCATGATTCTAATCATGTACTCTTAAGCATAATTCTAAGCATGTGTTCCTAAGTATATTTCTAAACATTTGTGAAGAAATTAAATTTCTAAGCATGTTTCTAAATAAGGAAAGGAAAGATGACTTAGCTTGATAAGCATTTCTATCTTACAAAACAAATTAGGTTAGAACAATTCATAATAACCCTAATCATAAAAATAAATACCTAAACATGCCTTTTCTAAGCAAGTGAAATAAAAGAGAATGGGAGGGAGGAGAGAATTCTCCTCTCAAAACGTACCCGTTCCAAGTTTAAAGCAATAGAAGCTTAAAAATTTATACTGAAAAAGAGTTCTTAAATTCTTGAGCATGTCTTCAAGAGGGAGAAAGAGATGATTATATTCGACAATCGATATCCTGCAAAGTGGAAGGAGTAGGATTTACATAGGAGAGGGGTGCAAACAAAAGGAAAATTTCTAAGCAAATTTCCAAAAATAAATCAACAAGGGTCGGGTGGCCATCGTCAAATAGCAGATGGACGCCCGGCCATTGGCCAATAGTAGGGCGGCTGTCTGATGGCCGGTCGGCCAATTTCCTTTCATCTCCTTCCTTCTTTATCATCCTTCCATGCAGTCCCTTTGAACCTTTGCTCCTCCAATTGCACATAACTTTTGGAATTCAGCTCCTATTCGTGATCCGTAAATTTCTATGAAAGCTAGACATCTGTAACTTCTTCATCACCAGATAACTCCAGGATTAATTTATGTGATTTTTCAAAGTCATGTATCAATTTTCCAGACTTTTCACTAGCTTCTTTTCACCCTTCTTTTCTTGACTCTCAAGGACATTTTGGTCATTTTCTTTACTCGACATTCATCTTCATTTCATCCTTGAGCCTCAAAGATCCAGTCTTTATAGCTTACCCCCTACTTAGAGAGGTTTGTGAGACACAAAAGTGGACAAAGTATTCTTACTTCGTCTTTCCTTCTTCTCTCTCATCACCTTCGGCTTCGTCCTTCTTCTTTCAAACTTTCTCACCACTACCTTCTATTTGTGCAAAGTGTGTGTCCATTCAGGGACTTATGTGCCCACTTACATGTGAACATGCCTATCTAAGGTGAATGTGCCCATCCAAGGGTGAATTTGCCTATCTAAAGCAAGTATGCCCATTCAAGAGCTAACATGCCTATCTAAGGCGAGTATGCCCATTCAAGGGTGGATATGCCCATCTAAGGGCGAAGGTGCCCATTCAAGGGCTAGAAAGCATCCTTATGAGGCTATGATAAAACACTTTTCAGTGCCCCTACTTCTTAGGGTTTCTATCACTCTTCAGGGCACCTACTTCTTAACGTTTAGTAACACTCTTCAATGACCCTATTCTAAGAGCTTCAAACACTCTTAAGTGTACCTACTTCTTAAGTTTTTAAAAATCTTTAGTGCGTCTCTTCTTAGGGCTTGTGTGTATTCTAAGGGCTTAAAACACTCTTAAGTGCACTTACTTATTAGGGTTTCTAACACTCTTCAGTGCACCTATTTCTTAGGGTTTGGTAACACTCTTCAGTGCACCTATTCTAAGGGCTTCAAGCACTCTTAAGTGCACCTACTTCTTAGAATTTTTAACACTTTTCAGTGTGCTTCTTCAAGTGCACCAACTTCTTAGGGTTTCCTTCCAATGCATGCCCATCAGGAAAACTTCTATCATGCACTACTTCACGGTCTTTAAACCTTTTATTCTTTATGCCTATGGCTAAGTATTCTTTATTCTTCTTTGATCTCTTCAGACTTTGCATTCGCTGGGTTTCATGCCCTTCTTCTAAGCATTCCTTATGCTTCTTCTAGTCTTTGTATTCACTGGGTTTCATGCGCCTCTTTCAAGTATTCTTGCTTCTATTCTCTATCTCTTCTGGTCCACTAGGAAATCTCTTGAGTTCTGAAGTCCTTCATTCTTGCATACATCATGCTCTTTATTGGGTCTCATTGAGACTATCGTGCCGCTTTTGTTAGGTCTCATCAAGACTATCTTGCACATCGTGCTACTTCTTTTGGGTCTCATCGAGACTAACTTGCACATCATGCTACTTCTTCTGGATCTCATCAAGAATGTCTTGAACATCGTGCTACTTCTATTGGGTATCATCGAGACTATCCTATACATCGTGCTACTCCTATTAGATCTCAACGAGACGCACTTGCATATTATGCTACTTCTATTGACTGTTTGGCATATCGTGTTGCTTTTGCTGGGTCTTATCGAGACTGTCTTGGACATCGTGTCACTTTTGTTAGGTCTTATCGAGACTATCTTGGACATCGTGGTGCTTCTATTAGGTCTCATCGAGACTAACTTGCACATCGTGCTACTTCTATTGGGCCTCATCGACTTGCACATCGTGCTGCTTCATTAAATCTCATCAAGACCAACTTGCACATCGTGCTGCTATTGCTATGTCGCCTTGACGTGTTGAGCCCATTTCTTTTGCGGTTACCCCCAGTATTTCATATTGCATTGTAATTATACCCGATTACTTCTGGATTGTATACCATTCTGAATTATGCTTCCTGCAAGAAAATGTTTGATGTTTTATGTATGCATGATGTCTATCTTAATAATCTTTCCTAACTATATGCTTCTTGCTTGGACTCAATGGGTTGCCAACAAATCAAGTGTCAAGAGCAAGAGGTTGAGTGTTTTTAGGCTCAGGTTACTACTTCTCTAATTGATGTTGGTGATGATGAGAGAGAACTATTGTCATCAGCCTTTTGTTTTTTCCTTCTACTCTCCTCATGCTTCCAATGCCACTTCTCGCAATTTCTAACATGTTTGAGGCCACTCTCAAAAGCCCTTCAGCCTCTCTTGAAGCTTATAAAGGACAATGATTAGAAACAATTCGAATCCAGCAACTCCACAATCTAAAATTCCTTCGACATGTAAAGCTCGACATTCCTTTTCCTAAGGAATGCACAACCTTCTAGGATCCTCAGTATCATGTCTATTGCTTTAATAGGCAAGAGCTTTGCCCTCTGTACGAGGAATTCTCCGCCATATTCGGTTGTCATTCGTATAATTCTGAAAGCATCACTCTACCTATTATCGAGACACCATCAATGTCTAATCTTGCTAACTTCTTCAAGTTTCTGATTTCTACTATGGGCATTCATACCACAGGCAGTAAGGTGATATTGTCTTCCATTATCCCTTTACTGAGATGATGGATATGACCTCATTCGGTTGGCTTTCCTTTCTTTAGTTTTGCCTCCTTGCACAGTTTTTGCTAGCTTTATCAAAGGATCTCAGAGATCTTTATCTTGTGACTATTTTTCGTCAAATGGGTCCTGGTTTCACAGCAGTTCTCTTGATTCTGGCTGAGATAGTGATTGGACTGGATCCTGTCAGGATGGATCCGAGTTAGTGATTTGGTGATAGTTTTCTACTTCTTCAGGTATTTTTCTTCTCAACCCTAAATTTTGCCTAAACCCCCCTTTCAGGTTTTCGACTTAGCTGATTCAAACATTTTCCATTTCTTTCTTTATTTCTTTTTTTTTTATGCTCTAATTTTTGCCTGAGCCACCTTCTTTGGGTTTTCAACTTAATGTGTTTGCCCTAACTTTTGCCTGAGTTACCCTTTTTGGGTTTTCAACTCAGTGGGCTTTTTCTTCTTTTCTTTCATGCCCCAACTTTTGCCTAAGCTGCTTTTCGGGTTTTTAGCTTAGTGGGCTTGCCTTAATTTTTGCCTAAGCCACCTTTTTAGGTTTTTAACTTAGCAGGCTTTTTTTTTCTTTTTTTTTCTTTGTTTCTTTTTCTTAGATTTGGTTACAAGACAGGCTATCTATTCTAGCACCATATCTTGCACTTCCTTTGAGATGATTGAGATAATATCTACCATTATTTTCAAAATGATTAGGGCAATTTTTTGCACCCTTATTTCATTTCTAACTCAAGATGATTAGACAACCCTTTGTCCCTTACTTCTTTTCACTTATGACGATGGATAGGTAATTCTTTACCCCCTATATGAAGAGTTTAGTATCGTCTTGGGGAATTTCTTCACTCAACTTCAAAGGCATTATTCCTCTTTCTTTGTAGACATCCATACTAGAAAAAATGGCTAGCTTCGTCCATAGGTCGTGCTTCTTCACCGCTGGTAGCAAAGTTCTTCTTTGATACCCTCGCTAGGAACTGTTGGCAGATTTTCTTCATGTTTTCAATGAACCTAATACCCTCCAATAACATGTTGAAATGATGAATGTGAGTTGTGTATCAATTTGATGTACATGCAAGTTCCTCAAGGATTTCTCAAATTCAATAGCTCAATGGTGATGCGTTGACATCATGATTGTTCACAATTTCGACTCTCAACCAGAATTATTTCATTCGAGGTTCTTTGTGTATGTGTGTGTGTGTGTGTAGCCAATCATACTTCACTTGTTAAGACTCGAATAGCTTTATACAAATAGAAACTGGTGATCAATCTCTAGAGATAGAAGGACTACCATAAGCCCGCTTTTCACTCCACTCTCCACTAATGTAGGCTCATCACAATATGAAGGATCATTAGGGCTTTATCAAGCTTGTAATGATAGGCTAGGGTCAAGGTACGATAAAGGAGACAATAAGGTTATCTCACCCATAGTCATACAACATTTCTAGGTTTTAATTGGGAGCATCAACTTCTTCCCTCAAACTTTGAGTTTTCATCCACTATGTTTGCTTTGCTTTTGATTTTGAGTGCCTACACCCTGATACTTTACGCATAATGGGATTAAACTCTTCTTTTCTATTTCTTCTTTTCCTTTTTTTCCTTTTTTTCCTTTTCTTTCTTTTTTTCTTGTTTTCTTCTTTTTTCTTTTCTTTTTTTTTCTTTGAGCTCAAAATTGCACTAAAACTTGTCAACTTCCTTTCGTTCTCCCATAAGCATGGCTCTTAATGCTCTTTTCTAGAATGTTCATATGTCATGAGTGAAGGGTAGTATGTAAGGAAAATTTTTCTAGTGTTAGGATAAATTTTGTGGTTTGTTAAAGAAAATGCTTTATTAGGCTCAATAGGGTATACTAGTGACAATGAAGTATAGGTGGGCTTGAAAGGCTCAATTGATCCAAAGAAGGCCTAAATCACTTCCTTTATGTTGTGAAACCTAGGATTGCACCTCGAGTGGTGATCAAATAGGTTTTAGAGTCTTATAAGATCTCAACACCAAGCTTTATTCACATAAAATTTCCCTAAGTGATATAAAGTCCTATATTCTCGGCTACTATTCTCAAATGTTGAAGAATCAAGAATGAAACTCTTCTAGCAAAAGGAATCATGTCTACAAACAACATAATCTCATGTATTATCAAAAATCTATTTTCAATGAATATTACGGTTAATCAATGATCATCAAAAGAATACACAACTCTTGTATCATTCTTAAGAGAAAACATTTCAAAACGTCGTTATTCTTTTCCCTAGGTCAAGGATTCTTCTATGCAATTATGCATCCTCATTGTCTGATCCACTGAATTGGTCATATTGCTCTTGATTTCTGTTGTTGCTTCTCTTCTGTTTGTCCTCCAAATCTTCTATTTGGATACCTGAATAATACAAGTCTTCAAAGGTTTTGATTGGAAACCCCGCATGGGCCCTATTGACACCACACAAACTTGGTCTTTCTCTATAAGCGTCGTGGTCATCTTGGCGGCTCTGGCCCTCCAACAGACTAGATATTCTGAGAAAGTCTCATTAGGCTTTTGACGTGTCGTCTCCAAGTCCCATAAAGTTACCCCCAGTTGGGTGTTATGGCAATACTGTTCTACGAACTGTTCCGATAACTCCTCCCAATCTTCTCGAACTCTCTTTGGGAGATCAAGATACCATGCTACTGCATCATCTTCTAAGGATAGCATGAACTATTTCAAGATGCGATCCTTCATCAAAGAAGTAGTAGCCATGATGGCTGCATACTGGCTTAAATATATTTTGGGATTCCTCTCTCCGTTGAACTTAGGCAAATCTGGTAGACGAAACTGTGGAGGCAATTCTTGATCTCCTATAAGTAAGATGTTGTCCAGGTCTTCGACCCCTTTTAGTCCCTTCTTCTTTAAAAGGGATTGGACCTTTTCCATGACCTTGGCCAATTGCTTGATCGATTCAGGTTCTTCATGGTTGATTGGGCTCTTCCCCTTATTTTTACCTTGGTTGGTTTCAGCATCACCATCACCATTACCCTTTTCTGGGTTTAGAGCAATAGAATGCCTAAAAAATTATACTGGAAAAGACTTCTCAAATTCTTCACTGTGTCTTCAAGAGGGAGAAAGAGATGATTGTATTCGACAATCGGTGGCTTGCAAAGTGGAAGGAGTTGGGTTTATATAAGAGAGGGGTGCAAACGAAAAAGGAAATTTTCTAAGCAAATTTCCAAAAATAAATGAACAAGGGCCGGGCGGCCATCTGATGGACACCTAGCCATTGACCAATCATTGGGCAACTGTCAAACGATCGGGTAGCTGTCTTGGATAGCCACGCAGCTGTCTGATGGCCAGTCGGCTAATTTCCTTTCGGCCCCTTCCTTTTTTATCACCCTTCCATGCAGTCCCTTCAAACCTTTTCTCCTTTAATCACACATAACTTTTGGATTTCAGCTCCGATTTATGATCTATAAATTTTTATGAAAAGTAGACATCTGTAGCTTTATAATGGTATATGACTCATCATAGATTCCTCCCATATTAATTACAGTGATTTTTCAAAGTCATGTGTTATTTTTTAGACTCTTCACCAACTTCTTTTCACCCTTCTTTTCTTCACTCTCAAGGACATTTTAGTTATTTTCTTTCATCAACATTCATCTTCATTTCATTCTCAAGCCTCAAAAATCCAGTCTAGGTACCATACTACCACATCATCTTTTATGAAAAGATATATTCCTTTGTCAAAGGAGTGGTGGCCATGACACCTGCATACTATCTCAAGTATGTCTTTGGATTGCTCTCTCCATTGAACTTGGGCAGGTTTGACAGACAAAATGTTGGTGGTGAATTGTTGTCTCTAATGAGTAAGATGTCATCTAGGTCTTCGAGCCCTTTTAGCCCTTTCTTCTTTAAGAGGGATTAGATTTCTTCATGTCTTTGGCCAACTGCTTGATCGATTCGGGTTCTTCTTGGTTGACTAGGCTTTTCTCTCTATCTCCAGCTTGGCTAGTCTCACCATCACCAATACCCTTGGGTGGCAGTTGATTCATGTGGTTGGGCCTATTTCGTAAAGCTTCGATGAGTTGGGCCATTTGTTGTTAGAGCGCGGTGATGTCAACCCTCGTTTGAACCAGTTCAACATTGTTGTTGGGTGTAGCCATTTCATTAACTGGTTCTCCTCACCTTATTAAACAACCACTTCATCTAACCCAAGCTATGATAGTTACAAAACAAATGTGCTCATGCCATGCATGCATGCATGTATGCATGATATGATGCATGCTCATACAAGGGCATAGACATGCTTTCAGCCTTCCAACCTTATTTCTCTTACACACCTGAGGTCAAGTCTCTTTTCCTAGGATTTTTAGCCTCATCCCCAAGTCATCATCATAAGATGTGGGAATGTGAATTCTCTCTCCTATATCTAGCATTCATGTTGATGCATGGACTCTCCATGATTATCATAATATGGCTTCTAAACGTCATGATAACCTTAACTTGTGGCACATATCCCCATTTTATTCTTATGGGTGACTTGACATATGGCATTCGTTCAAGGTTCTACGAGCTTTGAGTTAATATTATTCTAATCATGGGGATCCTACATCCATGAACATGCATCTCAACATGGGTTTTGGATATATACCCTATTGAAAGTTTCTATAGTAGTCTATATGGGCTTGAGTGTCAAGGTTCCAATGGTGTGGGCTCCTTCAAGCAAGGTGTCCTTTCGGGCCAATCTCCTTTTATACCAATTCAATGGTACGTGCTTAAAGGTGATGACATCAACATGAGTCATCTAGGGGTCGAATGGAGGCAAAGACTTCTCATGCCAATGTCACATGGCTAGTTTAGGTAGTTTGTTCTCACTGTCTACAAAAGTGTATTGATGCAAGGACTCATTATACCAACACGAGGTATTAAAATTTGGTATCCCTATCAGAATCAACTTCTCCTATCCCTAGTGGAGTCGCCATTGTAAACAGGGCTTTCATCCCACTAGAGCATTTGCGACCATGACACTGTTTCAAAACCTCTTTCGCAACTTAAAAGAACACAAACGAGCCATGGGCATGTCTGGAGAATGGAGTCGCCACCCAACTCTTCAATTGGGAATGAATGGGGGCAATCTGATCCCTCACTTCAGGACCTAAACTACTCTCGTCCCTTCAGAGATGGGTTCAGGAAGTTAGCTACGAGTCATTCGACCCGACCAAACATAAATTCAAACTCCTCTTAAAAATACCAAATAGGAATAGCTCGTATCGTTATGTAGTCCACTTAAGTGATTTGTTTTATGCACACATTATTCATTTTATCTTCTTTAGGCATATGAAGTGATTATTCAATCAAAATAGTAGTATATTCGCGCATAGAAAGAGGGAGGAGAATAGATTACATTTCCTTCAAACACGGGGAAAAGGGAAGAGGATTACATCCCTTTTATTCTTCAATAAAATAAATTCTAAAATGTACAATCCTTATATAAATTCAACATAGAGAGTACAAATGATTCATTTTAGACTCAATAGAGGATGAATTCCTTACCACCATATGTGAGTCTATTCGACTTTTATTGAACCTCTACATTCATTCATTTAAGTGTGCATTCTAGGCAATGGTCCCTCACCATCAATGTGAGTCCACCATCACTCCATGGCATCATTCATCCATACTTCTAACATATTCATAATATATTTGTACATTCATACATCAAACAAAGCCATAATTTAAGATCATAGCACTTCGACCTAGATTCAATAATTATATCATGGAAATTGCTATTCTAGAATAATTCAATATTAATTTAAGGCAATTCTAGCATAATCCAAGCAATCAACTTCAATCATAGCTATTCTAGCTCAAACAAGACACCCGCGGGTAAAATGGTAATTCTTACCTATTCTATACTATTTCCTAGCATATATCAAAGCAAATATAAATTCTTCTATAATGCTTCTAATCATGTACTCCTAAGCATGTTTCTAAATAAAGAAAGGTGAGCGGACTTACCTCGACAGGTTTATCCACCTTGCAAAACAAATGAAAGACTAAACAATTCATAAAATCCTAGCATGCTTCAATGCATCAAAATAAATCCTAATCATGCTTATTATAGGCCTAATTTATCCTAAACATGCCTAATTCTAAGCATAAAAATAAAAAAGAAGAAATAGGAGAAAGAAGGCAATTTTGCTCTCAGGACGTACCCTTTCTGGGTTTAGAGCAATGTAAAACTCCTAAAAAATGTTATACTAGAAAAGACATCTCGAATTCTTAAACGTTTCTTCAAGAGGGAAAAGAGAGGATTTCTAGATGCCCTAGGAAGTGTGGCTAAGGTGTGTTTATATAGGCTTTCCTTAGAGTGAAAAAGTGATAAAAAACCAATGTGGGATATGGGTGAAGAGTACCACGTGAACAGTACCGACAGCGAACAGTGCATTCAGAGTTAGTTGCTTTCAATCAATCATAACATTTTGTACAAAACTCCAATTTATAATCTATACATTTTGCTAAAATTAGACATCCATAGCTTCGCAGTAGTATATGAGTTGCTATCTGATTCTTTGTAAATTAATTTCTATTATTTTTTGAAGTTGGTTTTTTTTTTGGTTTTTGGTTTTCTAGCTTTTTGTACTTTTTTTTCCATTCAAAGTCTCTCTTTGAGCATTTCCTGTTGCTCAACACACGTTCATGTTTCACCATCGAGCTAAAAAGTCATGTGTCTACAGTATGCCCAAGCCCTCGCTTGTCAGTTTGCCCTTTGAAATCAACAAAGGTTGGAACCCCACCTATAGAAACTTGATCTTTTTAGCTTGATGATGAAACACAAACATGTGTTGAGGAATGTGGAATGGCCGAATTGACCTTGAATGGAAAGAAAGGTCTGCCAAGGTGAAAGACCAAAAACTTAGAAAATCAACACCTGATTTTGAAAAATCATGGAAATTAATCGAGAAAAAAATCTGGCAAAATCATATATCGTTGCAAAGCTGTGAATGTCTAGTTTTTGTAGAAATTCACGGATCATAAATCGGAGTTATGTATGAAAAGTTATAGATGATTAAACACAGATGACTTAGAGTGCATTGTTCATCGAGTGGTACTGTTCACAGCTGGTTGGCACAATTACAATCGGTTGACACTGTTTACTGATACCATTCTTTCGAATCTCACATTAGTTTTTCATCATCTCCAAACATCCAAAAATCCTCTCTCTCTCTCCCTCTTGGGCACACTTATGAGAATTTCAAGGAGCCCTTTCTAGTCTAATATTTTTTGGATGCTTTATATTGCTCTAAACCCGAAAAAGGTACGTCTTGAGAGCAATTTTCTCTTCTCCCTCCTATTCCCTTCTTTATTTTTCTTGCCCAGAATTATGCATGTCTAGATTTATTTATGTTAGAATAGGCATGTTTAGGTTTTTTTCGATGCTTAGAAGCATAATTATAATTATTATGAATTCTTTTAATCCTTGCTTGTTTTGCAAGATGGATAAGCGTGTCAAGGTAAGTCCGCTTTCCCTTCCTCATTGCGAATCATGCTAAAAGTTTATTTTCTTTGCGAATGCTTAGAATCATGCTTAGAAGTACATATTTAAAATTATATTTAAGAACACAAGATTAGAATCATGCTAGGAAGACTTATGAATTGCTTTGAAGTATGCTAGGAAATAGCATAGAATTACACAAGAATTGGTTGGATAAAATTGCCATGATTACTGATTGATTGAATTAGACTTGATTATCAAGAATTAAGCTAGCCATGATTAGGTAGAATTATCATGATAAGAATTATCAAATTAGATAGATTACCATGATAGAATTATCAAATTAAGTGGAATTATCGTGATAAGAATTATCAAATTAGGTAGAATTACCATGATAGAATTATCAAATCAGGTAGAAGTGCCATGATTTTAGTTTATGGCTTTATTTATGATTTTGGTTGATTTGTTTTGAATAATTACCATGATCAGTGATATGATTATATGATGCTGTGAAGTGATGGAGGACTCACATTGATAGCGTGGGACCATTACTTAGAACAAATAATTGAATGAATATGATGAATGCATGTTTGAAGAGTTTGATAAACATTGAATAGACTCACATATGATAGTGAGAAATTCCTTATTTATCAAATCTCGAGTTGAGTGCTTATATTGAATGTTTGATATGCATGAATATGCTATGAATTAATGAATACTATATTTGAAGTAGAATTTACTTTATTTGTTGAATACCAATGTAATCCTATCCCCTATCGCCCATATTTAAAAAAGAATGTAATTTAATTCTCCTCCCTTGTTCTTTGAATGAATATACAACTATGTTGATAGAAATCACCTTATATGTCTTTAAGAAGATAAAATGAATAATATGTGCATACAATAAATAACTTAAGTAGACTATATAATAATATAAGCTATTCTTACTTGGTATACCCTAGTGGAGATCGAATTTAGATCCAGGCGAGGCTAGTGCCTCGTATCTAACTTCCTAAGCCCATCTCTGAAGAGATGAGGGTAGTTTACATCCTAAAGCAAGGGATCAGATTGCCCCTATTCATTCCCAATTGAATAATTGGGTGATGACTCTATTCTCTAAAGGTGTCCATAGCTCGTTTTTGTTCCCTTAAGTCTCAAAAGAGGCTTTGACACAGTGAGGTGGTCACGAGCGCTCTGGTGGGGTGACAGCCCCATTCACACCAACATAAGTTTTCCCCAATCTAAGGCTTGGCATATATCCTATTTCTTTATCATAGTCACAACAATATAAATCACATCATCAATCATGGATAATATAAGGGATCTCTCCTTCTTTTGTGTTCAAGGCTACCATAACTATAGATGTTTTAACTCAAATTGTAACAATTTCTCCTTAATGACAAGACCGGATGGTCTAATGTAAGGTAGACGAAACTCTGTGCAAAAGAGGAAACCAAGCACACCCTAGCAGTGCAGCAAAAGTAACAGGTATATCAAGAATGGTGAACTCATCCATCACTTCTATTGGGCCTATCTTTAGAAGGCTCCGATTCTTCCTTCTCAATCTCAAACTTATGTAAAAGCTTAAGGGAATCAGGTTGATTGCAAAACTGTCATCCACCACAACACACAAGGCCTTTCTCCCTCCAAATCTTGTAGTAATAAAGACTAGCATATTATGATCTTTCCCTTCAAGAGGAAGATCTAAATTTGATAAACTGATCACACTCTTGTCATCTCCCTTCATAGTAATGGCAACGATCATTTCAACTGAGGTAGATGTACATGATATTTGGATATCAGCCAAAGGTCAAACCATTGCCATCCTATACTTTTACGAAGAGATTAGCAAATTCCAAATATTGATATTAGCCTAAGTTTTCTTCAATTACTTGAGGACTTGATCTTCCTCCTCTTTCTTTTGAATTCATGCTCTTTGTTGACTTCTTTGACAGCTTCTTTGCCAACCTCCTTGTTTTCGCTAGGACCTTGATAGAAATGACCACTTTTAGTCACTCCTTGGACCTTTTCATTTCTCTCCTTCTCATCTTCATCATCGCCAAAGTTACTCTAAAAGTCAGGGATTTGAACTGGTTCAACAAGTGGCAGGGCATCCTAAATGTTGTTTAATGAAGGTAGATCGTCCCAAATCCCCATATCACCTCCTTATATTTTTTGGGTTTACTCTCCTTCTTTTTGTATTCAACCCATTTCTTTTTCCTATTATAGCTACCTTCTTCTTTCCTAATAGCTTTCCTCTTCCTATCTTATGTCCCCTCTTCTTACTTCATACTCTCCCCTTTCCTATCTTCTCTACCCTTTTCTTTCTGTTAGAACATTCATGTACTGATCCTAGACTTTGTCTAGCCCCTGCACTTATTACCTCGTTTGTCTTTGTGCATTCTTTACTATCCATTTCTCCATCATTGGGACACTCGTAAACTGGTGCTAGGCTTCTTCTAGTCTTTTTCTTACCATCCACTTCTTGGTAAAGGCTGCCTTATTTTTTTTCTTGATTTCCTCTTCATTTGCTTCTTCTTCATTATCACAAAGGAAAACATAATCAGGATTATCAATCTAGCCTTGGTTTTTCATGAAGACCTTTGTTACCAATAGAACAACATGCTCAAGTTTTTTGACCTTCTTTTGCTTCACAGCCACTAAATTCTTTAGATTTTTCCAACCTCCTTAGGCTACCAAACCTCTTGCCATGTCTGGTAGAAGGTATCCCTCTTCTAGTGATACCCCTCACTCCTTCTCTTTCCTTAGCTTGCCTTAGCTTTTCTCTTCAGCTTGCCCTTTCATCTCTGCTAGATTTGCTTATTTATTCAAAAGAGTGTAACACTTGCTACTTATTCAATCCCAACCCAATCATATAAGTGGATTTGGGTGGCAGAACATTACGGTAAATAGGTAAAGGATTTCTATGAGTACTTGGCTAGTCCTTGTTTGGATACGAAATCCTTCCACTGTCAATCAAACCCTGAACCTCGTGATGAAGATGAGTGTAGTCATCTTTGTTATGGCCAAACACTTAGTGGAAATCATAATATTCATTGTGCCTCCAATTTCTTATTTAGGGATTTGGTGGGTTCCTAGGTGGTAATGGCACCCCTTGAGCCTTCACTTTAGCAAAAACTCTAGATAAGGCTCTACCACCTAAATGCCTTAATGTTCGTCATTGAGTTACTACCTTTATATTAACATCCTTTGTGGTAGCTCCTCCAATGTGTGCACAACTGCTAGACCCCTGGTTCCTTTTTAGAAAGTCCCTTTCATTCTCTACCTCTAAATCTTCAATTTGGATTCCTTAACCATATAAATCTTAAAATGTCTTCATCAGAAATGCAACTAACCTATCTTTAATCACAGGGAGTGCCCCCTTGATTACCATGTGAACCCAGTCCTTCTCACTAGGTTACGTGGGCATCTTCACTACCTTACTTCTCCAATGAGCTACATGCTTGGAAAATGTTTCATTATGTTTCTACTTTGTAGTCTTCGAGTCCCTCAATGACACGTCAAGCTTAGTATTATAAATGTAATGACTAACGAATCTTTCAGTCAATTTTGACCAATCTTCTTTGGTTGCGCTATCTTTTCTATGATACCAAACTACAACAGGTCTCTCCAAAGACAACACAAATAGCTTCAATATCTAGTACCTTGTCAAATTCTATGTCTTCCAATTGTTATGGCATACTGCCTCAAGTGCACAGTCGGATCTCCATTGCCATCAAACTTGGCGATGTCAGGCATCCGAAACTTAGGAGATAGTTAAGCTCCATAGCCAATTGCATGTCACCCAATTTCTAACTCTCTTTATTCCTTTCTTCCTCCTCACCTTATGGATTTTCTCTAATTTGGCCTCTTACTTTCTTAATTTAGGAGCCAAATATTCGTCATGAGTTATATCCTCCACATTGTCATCACCATTGACCACTATCTTTCGTTTGCCTTTGCTACAGCTAGTTTCAGCTCCGTTGCCATTCCCTTCCAATGGAGATTATTCAATTGTGGTACCCTGGCACTCATAATCTCAGTCAATTGGGTTATTACCTTGTTGATTCCATGTCTACCCTTATCTGTACCATTTCTTCGTTCGGATTGGCCACTAGTCTTTCGGTTGTGTTTTCTACCCCTAATTATCTTTCACCAACCATAGTCCAGGGCTTGTTCACTTCTCTCCAACCTATGATGGCTACAAGACAACTTGGTTAACATGATGCATGAAGTGCATGTATGCATGTATTTAGGAACCTCGACTAAAATCTAATCTTAACAAGGTAGCGAAAATGACTTGGGGACTAGGATGTAACAATCACAAGCTTCCAAAAACCTTTTGTGCTTTCTCACCACTTTGGTTCCAATGAATGACTGTAAGATGCTTGAATTAGATGTGTGGACATCAAACTTCATTGGACTAAAACTAAAATCAAAGAGCACAAGGGTTAAAAGGGACTAGAGGTAGCACAAATGTGCTAAAGGGTGCTTGAATGGTGATTGTGTAAGCTATAGGGTAGGGGCCTAGACTTGGCATGAATCTTTAGAGCAAGGAGATGGAGTTTGACATTTTTTGTCCTCTAGGGCTCTCTAGGTTTCTGGAACCCTATCATATGTTTTATGTAGCCCCTTATGCCTTTGTCCAATTGGAATTTCTAAGTCCTAATTCAATTAGGCCTCTAATATCATTGAATCCTTGTATAACTTGGACACCTTATAAGTGTCTAACTCTTACATTAGGTTTTTAATTTAAACTATTTAATTCAGCCCAATTCATTTAATTAATCTCTATGAATTAAATAAAAGGCCCAATTAGATTATTTAATTATTTAATTTAATATATGGCCCTTATTCTCTAATAAGCCCAATTAAATTAAATAAACTAATTTCTATGGGTCCAATTCAATTCAAGTACCTTTTTAATCAACTACCAAGGTGACCTTGATGGGTATATTTAATTTCAAGCTCTAATAAGTTTGACCCAGTAACCTATTATCTCATAATTGTAATGGGTCTCACTTATTAACTTTGATCCATTCCACTATAGGTCCAAAGCTGCACTCTTGAATTAAGTATTCTTTGCATAAAGCTTAATAATTTAATCTTATTAAATTATTTCTTTAAAGCATTATCCATTGAGCAACAAGTTTACATAACTGCACTTCATGGAATAACAATAATTGAAGCTAGGTATAATTTATCGT
Organism: Boswellia sacra; assembly: GCA_013180625.2. Taxonomy (NCBI): domain Eukaryota; kingdom Viridiplantae; phylum Streptophyta; class Magnoliopsida; order Sapindales; family Burseraceae; genus Boswellia; species Boswellia sacra. Next base: position 75,977 of record SNVD02015070.1, on the reverse strand, counting down.
TTCACCCTTCTTGAGCCCTTGATACCAGTTTTACACCATTTAAGTGATTTAAGATTTTATTCAAACCTTAGTTTAATGAACAACCTTTCATTAAACACTTGGCCTCTCACACTTGGTTCCCCCATAAGCTCCCTTCAAGCGCCTAAAGGTTCGTACGAGTTAGGTCACGAAAACAAGACCAGGAGAAAAAGCCAGAGTCACCACCCAGGTAAATAACCATAGGAAAAGTTTTGGACAACGGCAGCTAATCCCTAACTTTTGGACCTAACTACCCATCATCCCTTCAGAGACGGGTATGGGAAGTTAGGTATGGGTCACACTCCCCTGGACGTTAGTTCAACCTCCACTATAGATTTACTGAGTTCTAGATCCTGGGTCACTAATTTTATCCTCTCTAGATCTTAAGTTTTGTTATGCACACAACTGCTTTTATCTATTTATTACATGTGAGGTGTTGACAGTTTACATACATATATAGAAAGGGAAAGGAGAATTGATTAAATTTCCATTAGACAAGGGGGAATGGATTGAGGATATTACAACAATTTCTCATAATAATCTCGATAAAAAATAAATTATTATAAAATATGGGTGTCATCCCCTCATTATCGAATATAGGTGTTGATAAGCACAATAAATAAAATCTAAATTAAGTATTACATTGATCATTAACTAAGTTATATCATGCACAATTGGCAATTAAATATCACATGACTAATTACTAAGCCTGCATAATTAGACTACTAATTAACTATTTTTAAGCTAAACATGGCATAATTTATTAAACTATTCCTAAACTAAATATGGCATAATTAATTAAACTACTCATAAACTAAACATGGCATAATTATCTCCTAATTATACCTAAGCTAATCATAGTAATTAACAAGAATTTTAAATACTAAAAAAGGCCCTCAAAACCTTACTTGACTCTAATCACTATCAGAGGAAGAATCTTGATGCAGAAATCACAAGAAGACCGAATTCTTTAAGTATTTTCACTAAGAAGCTTGACTTGTCTTGAACTTAGGGCCTCCTACTGTATATAGGGCTCCCAAGGGCAACAAGTGATATCTTTTCCCGATGCGTGCCTATAGTTTACAAGCGAGCGCTTATAGTTTACAAGCACACGCCTATAGTTTACAAGCGCGTGCCTATAGTTTACAAGCGTGCTCTTATAACCTATAGGTAGCTCTAGGGTTCACAAACCAGTTTGAGAGGCAAACCCTAATGGCGTGCACCTATAAAGTTACAGGCAGCATTATTCCATAAAGGCGCATACCTATAATGTTACAAATTGCACTTTTCCTTAAAGGCATGCGTGCATGATTGCTTAGTATTCCTCCATACTACAACTCTACCACCTATGGAGTTTGGATCAGATTGGAAACTTGAATCCTTATATCCAACTAGAGTTAGATCACTAACCAGAATAAACAAGCATATATCCCTTCATCCTATGAAGATATTTCAATATATGCTTTACAACAAACCCAATGATCATTTCCAGGGTTTTATTGGAACCTGCCAACTACTCTCACTGTATAGTAGATATCTGGCCTAGTGCGTAGCATTACATACATGAGACTCCCAATGACAAAGGCATATGGGATTGCTCTCATCTATCCTTCTTCTTGAGGAGTCCTAGGAGACTGCTCTCAAGAAAGCTTAATTCCATGTCTAAAAGTTAACAGTCCTTTCTTGGAATTTTGCATAGCAAATTTGGCTAAACTCTTGTCTATGTAGAAGGATTGAGACAATGCTAGTTTTTTGTTCTTCCTATCGCTTATCAATTGGATGTCAAGAACATAATTAACCTCTCCCAAATATGTCATTTGAAATTGCTTAGCCAGCCAAAGTTTTACTTATGATAATACCCCTCCATAGTTCCCAATGAGTAGAATATTATCAACATAAAGAATAAGAAATACAACCTTGTTGTCTTGTATTCTTTTGTGGACACATGGCTCATTTACATTTTGAATAAATTCATAAACTTTGATCATTTGATCAAATCTTATATTCCATGACCTAGATGCTTGTTTAATATCATAAATTGATCTCATCAATTCACAAACCTCTTGATCTTCACCTTTTTCTATGAAACCCTTTGGTTGCATCGTATAGATGCTTTCGTCAAGATTTCAATTCAAGAATGCTATCTTGATGTCCCTTTGCTATATGTTGTAATCATAATGAGTGGCAATGAATAAGAGAATGTGAATTGATTTTAGCATAGCTACTGGCGAGAAGTTCTCTTTATAATTGATTCCTTCCTTTTAGGTATAACCCTTAGCTACAAAGCCTTACCTTGAAGGCCTCTACCTTCCCATCAACTCCCCTCTTTCTCTTGTAGACATATTTGCACCAAATGGGTTTTATGCCTTCAGGTGCATCTACAAGCTTCCAGACATAATTAGAATACATGGATTCTATTTCTAATTCTATAGCTTTTTGCCAGCTATTGGCATCAGCATCAGCATCTTTCACTACTTCTTCATAAGTAGCAAGATCAAGTTCATTCCCATTAGCGTCATTTGATACTCTAATGAACCTGTTAGGTTGTCTCACAATCCTCCCACTATGACTAGGTACCATAGGAGGTTGTCAAACCTTTCAAACTTGTACACTAATCGAATCAGGATTAGTTTCTTTAGACATTTCTTCTAGAACAATTTTGCTTTGAGGTTTGTGGTTACTTATATAATCTTCCTCTAAGAAAGTCGCAGTTGTACTGACAAATACTTTCATATCAGTTTGACTATAAAGTAATACCCTTTAGTACTTTAGGATATCCTACAAACAAACATACTTCTATTTTAGAACCTAACTTGTCCCTATTGTCCCTTAGCACATGTGCTAGACACCCTAAATATGAATATGGTGTAAACTAGCTTTACAACCAATCCATATTTTCGTAGGTGTCTTTGGAACAAATTTAGAGAGGACTAGGTTTAGAAGGTACGCTATCCTTTGTAAAGCATAGCCCCAAAAACTATTGGGCAGAGTTGAATAACTCAATCCATGTCCAAAAGAGTTATATTTCTCCTCTCTACACAGCATTTTGTTATGATGTTCCTAGTGCTATAAGTTGAGAAACTATCCTATTATCTTTCAGGTACTCGTCAAATTGACCTAATAGTTGTTCACCACGATATGATCATAATGCTTTTATACTTTTACCTAAGTGCTTTTCAACCTCCATCCTATACTCTTTAAACTTTTTAAAAACTTCATATTTCTAGTGCATTAGGTAAACGTATCCATATCTCGAGTAAACATTAGTAAAATTGATGAAGTACTCAAAACCACCTCTGGATTCAACACTAATTGGTCCACATCCATCGATGTGTACCAATTCTAAACAATCTTTCACTCGATATCCCTTGGTTGTAAATGGCCTGGTAGACATCTTCGCTTCTACACACGATTCACAAGTTGTAAATGTTCAACCTCTAACTGACTTAGTGGCCCATCCTTAACCATTCTTTGAATTCTTTTAACATTAATATTGCCTAGCCTAAGGTGCAAAAGATTTGTGTTAGATAATTTAACTCTTTTGTTATTATTATTCAACTCAATGTCATTTATAGCAGGCAATATATTTTTGATGAAGTAAAGATTTTCAACATTTGAGATTGACATGAAAAAAGCAGTCATCATACAATGATTCTTCTTGCTCCCGCACACATCATAGTCCAAAAGACCCGAGAAACAAGCTTGAGAGTCAGCGCTATTCTCAATCTCAGAAAGAGGAGGAGGGTTCACAATAAGGTTCTGAGCATAAAAAGGGTAGTGTCTTCACAAGGCTCACTAGCTCCTCCGATATTAAGACCACCCTCCTTGAAAACTCATTTGGTTGGCATAATATGGTACCTGGTCGGACTGAGGAAGAGGATCTTACATGGCAACTACAAGATGGTGCAACTATTCAACTTTCTCAGGTTAGGGAAAGATGAATCTTACGACCAAGGATCACGATTGAGCAGCGTGATCTACAAGCTTTGCAAGCTAAGGTAGAACATCTTTGACATATAGTTGAAAGGGGAGACATCTTGTAATTCCCAACCTGCCTTTAACATCTCCTTTGGTTGAAGAGATTACAGCTACTCAGATTTTGCCCAACCTCAAAATTATGAGCTCATAGACATATGATGGTAAGCGCGATCCTCTTGAGCATATTGAAAATTTTTCTATGTATATAGAGCCGTTTAACCTTGCAGATGAGATGCTATGTCGAGCTTTTACTTTGACTTTAACGAGACCTCTCAAAAGTGGTTCAAATCACTACCTTCCTGCTCCATAGCTACATTTCAACAGCTGGGCCAGTAGTTTGTCGCACATTTTGAGATTCTCAAACATGTTTGTCAGCCTCTCCACTTATTGCTTAACATGAACTATCAAGAAAAAGAAAAGTCCATGGAGCTCCTAGTTCCATTCCAAGGTTACCATTCTCAGTGCATTCTATGAAGAAATGGCTCTTTCTGTATTCCAAAAAACGTGGAGAGTTGGTCTAAAGGATGTTAGGCACTAAACTTATGAAAGCGCCTACCACCATGCAATTCTCATGTTGCCAACAAGGCTACTAACTCTAACAAAGCAAGAAAGAACTACACTTGTCATTGGGACAAGGAGATACACATGATGTAGTCTAGAAGCATTTCCTGCTGACCTTCACATCCGTTAATTACTTTCTCTATTGAGGACAACAAGGGTGTCACTGATCCCTATGATGATGCGATGGTATTTACTTTTTCAATAGCAAACTATGCTTGTAAAAGAGTGTTGGTTGACACTGACAGCTCTGCCAATGTCATTTATCTTGTTGTGTTTGAACAATTAGGACTACATATTCCTCATGTGTGACAAGTCCACACTCCACTGGTCGGATTTTCTGGAGAGAAGGTGGACTCTCAAGGCTCTACTACTTTGCCTATCCAAATAGGAGATAGTGAACACAAACAAAACCTTACCCAAGACTTCCTTGTCGCTGATAGGCCAAGTGCCTTCAACATCGTCCTTGGCAGACCTTTTCTACCGGACAGCGAAGCTGGGATTTTGATTTACTACCAAGTGTTGAAGTTTTTGACTAACATTGTTGAAGTATTGATCTATAACAACCAATAGTAATCAAGAGATTGTTATCAGATTGCAGTTGCTACTTGTAACACGGTGTTGAAGCTGGATACTCAAGAGCAAACTAATTTGCAATATGATGAGGTAGTCAAGGAGCTTCAGCAATACAAGCTTGATCAAGCAAATCCTAACCATATCATTAAAGTCATAAAGCCATTGTCGACTAGTATCAGAAGTCAATTGCAAGCTTTATTGTTTGAGTTCCAAGATGGCTTTGCTTTGTGTCATACAGACATAACTGGAATTGACCCATCAATCATTTCTCACAAGCTCAATGTTGATCCTCGCATACATTTGACTCAACAAAAGTTTCATGCCTATGACAAGGAATGATATGATGCTATGTCCACCGAGGTGGACAAACTAATGACTGCTAGGTTCATCAGAGAGGCAAACTATCCTACTTTGTTGGCAAATCTAGTGTTAGTCAAAAAGGCAAATGACAAGTGGTGTATGTGCATCGATTTCATAGACCCCAATTGTGCTTGCCCAAAAGATAACTTCCCACTTCTATGAATTGACCAACTCGTTGATGCCACTACTGGCAATGCTCTCATGAGTTTCATAGATGCATTTTCTGGTTACAACAAAATTAAAATGTATGCTTCTGACCAAGGAAAGACTATTTCATCACTCACCAAGGGTTTTACTATTATAAAGTGACGCCCTTCGATCTAAAGAATGTAGGGGCAACTTACCATCACCTGGTCAACAAGTTTTTTAAAGAGTAGATTGGAAAGAACATGGAGGTAGAAGTTGATGATATGTTAACAAAATCTTTTTGAGCTGAGGACCATGCTTTCGACCTTCGCCGGACTTTTAAGATTCTACGGAAGCATAGCATAAAACTAAATCTAGAGAAGTGTGCTTTGGGTGTCTCCACTGGGAGGTTCTTAGGGGCGATGGTAAGCCAATGCAAAATTGAAGCCAACCCACATAAGATCAATGCCATACTTCGGATGACTTCCCTACAACAATGAAGCAAGTCTAAATTCTCATCGAATGTCTTATAGCCCTTAGTCGATTTATCTCCTGGGCAGCATATAAATTTCATGTCTTCTTTAAGGTTATTCAATAAGGGAAAGATATGCAATGGACAACTGAGCACAAGAATGCCTTTCAGTAGCTTAAACAATACTTGTCTAAAACATCACTACTGTCCACGCTAAAGCAAAGTAAAAAACTTTAACACTACCTAGCAGTATCTTCCATAGCTGTGAGTTCTATGCTTGTTAGAGATGATAATGGTGTCCAGAAACTAGTTTATTACACCAGCAAATACTTGCTCGATATGGAGACTCACTACTCTATGCCCAAGAAATAGGTTCTAGCCTTGGTTGTCTCTTCCAGAAAGTAAAGACCTTACTTTCATGTGCATTCCAGCCACAACAATAGATTCCTCATAAACCAGAGCTTTTTGATCAACTAGTCAAATGGAGCATAGAAATGAGCGAGTTTGACATTTCTTTCATGCCTATGCAAGCAATTAAAGCCCAAGCAGTTGTTGATTTTATTGCTAAATTCACTGGGAACTTTGGAGAGACTAAGGTCTTGGAGCAATCATCGCCTTCGGATTTGACACCTCCACCTCTCCCAAATTCTGAGCCTGGTTGGACTCTATTTGTAAATGGCAACAATAACAATAAAGGTAGTGGAGCCGGCGTACCACTTTGTAACTCAGAAGGCTTCAAAGTCGAGCATGCCCTAGAGCTTGGTTTTCAAGCCTCAAACAACCAAGCTAGGTACGAGGCTTCGTTGGCAAGATTGCGGATTACCCGAAGTTTGGGATTTTGAAAACTTGTCTCAGAAGCAACTTCTAACTTGTGATCGAATAACACAGATCAGAGTTCTAAGCAAGGGGTGACAATATGGATTGTTACCTTAAATTGGCCCAAGAGGCACTCAAACACTTTGATGAAACTGCTATTGAAAGGATCCCAAGAGATCAGAATTCCCAAGCTGACCAGTTAGCCAAGCTGGCTTCAGCAGCTAAGGTGACTATGCCTGAGCACATTCCATTGAAATATGTTCTACAAACCAGCATAAAAAATGCTCATTTGCAAATACCAGTTACAACAATAGCTCCGCAAAACAATTGGATGGACCCGATAATTAGTTTCTTGACCATTGGGAGGACACTATCAAATCATATCGTTGCAAGGAAGCTGCGATATAGTGTAGCATGCTATTTAATGGTCAATGGGGTGTTATACAAATGAGGCTTCATAGCTCCACACCTTCGATGTGTAGAAAATGAGAAGGCTAATTATGTCCTACAAGAAGTTCACGAAGGTATCTACGGGAATGACTATGGTGGGAGAAAACTATAGACCGGCCTTCCATCCCACTGGAGTCACAGGCGACCTCAACATTGCTTTTCTAAGTTCCATCAGGAAGCTTAGAGGGGTCATCAGATCAAGCCACAAAGGCAAGATCCGGAGAATCGAAACGGAGTTACCACCCAGGTAATTAACCACGAGAAAAGTGTGAGTGACAGCAGCTGATGCCTTGCTTCTAGACTTAATCATCACCCCTTCAAAGCTAGGTTCGGGAAGAAAGGTACGAACTTTCAGTTTGCCCGGACAATGTCCGGCCTCCACTAGGGTCAACTGGGTTGGTTGTTTCTACATTATTAATTCTATCCATCTTAAACCTATATTCATTTTGCACACAGCATATTTTATCTTTTTAGATTACATGTGGGTGAAACAGTTTACATACATCCATAAAAAGAGGGAGGAGAATGAAGTTACATTTCCAGTCAAACATAGGGGTTACGAAAATAGGATTACGACAATTATTCGATAGCAATGCATAAAAGTAAATAATAAACATGTATAATAAGAGTCATAAGGGAATACTAACTAACACTTCAAAAGACATGCAAATAAAGCACAAATAATTACAAAGCAAACAAAGCTAAAAGAAACAACTGGAAGCAAGAGATTTGCATAAAGGCACAAGTCTAATCACATGATAGGTAGAAGCAATTGATTAATCCAAGTTTCATCACATTATCCAAGAATTAGCAATCACATGCTTTAATCATGAATTTTTTTGTCAAGGAAGAAAACATGCAACACAGAACAGATAGAATGAAATAGAGACGAACATTTCACTTCAATTTAGAAAAATTTAGAGATGAAAAAAAGGGGAATCAGTACTAAGATTTGTTCAAAGGTAGGCATGCGCCTCTTCTTGAAGTAGGTGTGCACCTCTGCTTTTTGGTCAAGAATAGGCACACAGCTGTTCATACTCAAAGATTCATTTTTAATAGTGGAAAAAGAAAGGAAGATTCAATTGCAATTCAAAAAACAAAATAAGATTTTTAGAAAACGATTCTAATCATGTGCTTATCTAATAATTTACTTACTAACTAAGCCGCAAATTAAACTAAACATGGCAAAATAATCAAGCCCTAAACTAAACATTACTCCTAAACATGCTTCTAATCATGGTATCAATCCTAAACAAATTTCTAATAAAACCCAAAGAAAACTCAAAAGAAAGAATTAAAGATTTAGGCCCTCAAGTTTGTATCCTTTTCCAGGGTGATTACCTCACTTCCAAAGCTTGGACTTCAAGAAAACTAATTTGTCAATGTTTTTTAGAGAAAACCTTGACTACACCATGTGTCTAGGAATATTTTAGAGTGTTCTCCACCAATTCCTTGTATGTCTTCCATGTCTATTACTGAAAATCATAAATGTTTACATAGGCGAACTGTAGCAATAGAATAGTTTTTTTTTTTTTGGGTGTTTTGATCTTTTTAGGTTTTTGGGTTGTTTTAGTAGTTCACAAGCTTTGTGAGGAAAATATCTTTGAAGATGGTACCAAGTCTCTGTTGACCCAGGTATGGCAACCCAAGAGGGGGGGTGAATTGGGTTTTTATTTATAAAAACTGATTTAGAAAACTTTTCCTGAAAGATCAAAATTATTTAACTCTTTCTTTGAGAATAAAGGTGAAGAAGATGAAAATAGAATGCAATCAAGAGAATAGAAATAAAGAACAATCACAAGTACAAGTAAATATAAAGAGAAAAGGGATAGAGAGAGTGCAAACTCAATTTACGTGGTTCGGCAAACCTTGCCTACGTCCACGGGCTCCTAGCTCCACGAGCTAAGCTTTCCACTAAGTTGTAGAAATCTTTACAACTTGCTTGATGAACAACCTCACCAAGACTTTTTCTTCAACCCTTGATAACACCACACCAAGAGTTCTTCTTGATGAACAACCTCACCAAGGCAACTTCCTTCAACCCTTGATAACACCACACCAAGAGTTCTTCTTGATGAACAACCTCACCAAGGCAACTTCCTTCAACTCTTGATAACACCACACCAAGAGTTCTTCTTGATGAACAACCTCACCAAGGCAACTTCCTTCAACTTCAACCCTTGATAACACCACACCAAGAGTTCTTCTTGATGAACAACCTCACCAAGGCAACTTCCTTCAACTCTTGATAACACCACACCAAGAGTTCTTCTTGATGAACAACCTCACCAAGGAAACTTCCTTCAACTCTTGATAATACACAACAAGAGTTCTCTCAAGGATAACTATTATCCTTTATAAGAATATCTCACTCTCACCACAATACAAGAACAAAGAAATTTTTACAACAAAAGTACAACTCTCTTCAAAGAGTAGATAAAGAATATAAAAGCTCTCTAAACTTGATATTTCTCTTATTTGTGGCTTGATGGATTCTTCTCTTCTTCTTCTTGCTGTTCTGAATGCATGGGAGAAGGGCTCCTTTTATAGGCAAATGGGATGAACTTAATCAAGTGAAAACACCAACTCCAAATTTTCTGCCCACCATAAAAACCATAATCTTGTCTGTCATTTTTGTCAATGTTCGTTTGAAATTTGAAAATCTGCAAAACACAAAAGATCTACAAAATTGAATAAGATTTGCAACGCATCAAGAACCAAGTCATTTTGATATCTGTAGCTTAAGATATGGCCAAAACACCATTCGGTGCTCATGTGACTTGATTTTTCTTCCATGTGTCAGTCCACCGACTTGCATGTGTATTATGTCGGCCTTCTGTTTGAAATTTGAATTTCTTCAAAGAATATCAAAACTGAACCATTGAATCATCTTTCTAATGCCATAAGAATCAAGTCATTTGGATATCTCTAACTCAAGATATGTCCAAAAGAGTATTCGGTGCTCATGTCAGCTGCTTTCATTTGTCTTTCAAATTGCATGATGATTTGGACAACTTTACACTTGAAATTTGAATTTCTTTAAAACATATGAAATGTTGTAAATTTAGTAAGCTTTCCAAAGGCTCAAGAATCACATTATTTGGACATTTGTAGAGAAACATATGACTAATTGATTGAACATTGCTCATGTGTCACATTCCTTGAGTCAAACCTTGTTCTTAAACTTTGGTGCCTTTAACATGTAGTATTCTCCTTAGCTTCAACACTTCATTTTAATAAGCCTTTTCTTGATTTTACAATTATTTCAATGATATTACTCTTGCACATAAATAAACATGTTAGTAAATCACAATGAATCAATGTGTATTGTTATCATCAAAATTATCATGTAGCCTTAGGGCTAACAATCTCCCCCTTTTTGATGATGACAAACCATTGATTGCTTTAAAATATAATCTAAAATCAAGAATGAAAATAAAATCAACAATAAGCAAAAAGAGAGCAATTGTTATGAATATAAGCAAACCATCCATTTCTCCCCCTTTTGTTATCATCAAAAAGATTTAATCAAATTAATTACTCCCCATAAATATATTCTCCCCCTTAACATATGCTACCATTCAAAGATTATCATATTAAAGCAAAATTTAGACATATCCAACATGCCTAATTCTCTTCTAATTATGCAAAATCTATCTTGACTAAGGGATTTAGTCATATTTGGGTCTAAGGACTAATTTCCAAACTTGATTTCTCCCAAATTAGTTCAATTGTTCTTGCATAGCCAAAATCCAACTTTCGTCATTTTTGGCTTCTTTAAAAGATTTTGGTTCAAATTGAGAGACAAATGCAAAATGATTACAAAAGTTCCTAAAAGAAGATCTAGTTTTCATACCTTGTGATGGTTCACCAATAATGAGATCTTTAGGGTGAGCTTTTGCATACCTCCATTCCTTTGGTAATTCTTGGGAAGAATCATTTACTTCCTCAAGCTTTTCTTGTTGAAGTTGTAATTCATCTTGGCTCTTTTCATCAAGCCTTGATTCCTTGATTTGCTTTTCTACCTCAACAATATCATCATCTAAATTCTTTGAAGAAATAACATTAGTTTCATCAAATTCAACATGCATAGATTCTTCAATAGTAAGAGTCTTTTTGTTAAAAACTCTATATGCTTTACTATGGTTGGAGTAGCCAACAAAAATTCCAACATCGGCTTTTGCATCAAATTTTCCAAGGTTATCCTTGGTGTTTAAAATAAAACATTTACATCCAAAAACTTTAAAAAAATCCAATGTTGGGTTTTCTTCCTTTCCAAAGTTCATAAGGAGTTTTCTTTATTAAAGCTCTAATATGGACTTCTATTGATTATAAAGCATGCGGTATTAACGGCTTCGGCCCAAAAATATTTTGGCAAATTATTTTCAAGTAACATGGTCTTAGCCATTTCTTGGATAGTCCTATTTTTTTCTCTCAACAACACCATTTTGTTGTGGAGTTCTAGGTGCAGAAAAATTATGTTCAAAACTATTTTCATCACAAAGATTTTCAAATGCAACATTGTCTACTTCACCACCATGATCACTCCTAATAGACACAATAGAATACCCTTTTTGATTTTGGACTCTTTTTGCAAATTTTGAAAAAGCTTGTGTGGCCTCATTTTTAGTTTTCAAGAATAACACCCAAGTGAATATTGAATAATCATCCACAATAACAAAAACATAATATTTTCCACCAAGGCTTTGAGTTCTTGATGGTCCAAATAAATCTAAATGAAGTAATTGAAGAAGTTTGTTTGTTGAAGTAAATTTCTTTTGTTTAAAAGAAGTTCTCACTTGTTTTCCAAATTGACAAGCATCACAAATCTTATCTTTTCAAATTTTATTTTTGGAAGACCATCAACTAAATCATTTTTAGAAATTTTTGAAATTGTGTCCATGCTAGCATGACTTAGCCTTCTATGCCATAACCTAGCATCATGATTAACAATGAAACAATTTTCTACATGATCATTAACATCAATATCAATTGTATAAATATTACCACATCTATTACCAACAAATAATGTCTTATTGTTACTAACATCCTTAATCACACATCTATTAGGCTCAAAAGCAACAAAATATCCCTTATCACACAATTGACTAATGCTAATCAAATAATGTTTCAAACCATTAACAAGCAAAACATCTTCAATAATAGGTGAAGAAGGGTTACCAAAATCACCATATCCGATTACCCTTCCTTTGGCATTATCACCGAATGTCACATATCCTCCTTTCTTAATGATTAATCTTGAGAACTTAGAGGCATCTCCGGTCATATGCCTTGAGCATCCACTATCTAAGTACCACTTGTGTTTACCACTCCTTTGTTTCTACGATCAACATTCAAAGAGCGACTTTTTGGTACCCAAATGTTCTTGGGTCCTTGGGGGTTAGTTATGGTACTTTTTATAATCCATATTTGTTTCAAATTAGGATTTCTCTTAATGTAACAAGAATGCATTTTGTGTCATTTTTTTCCACAATAATTACATGAATGATTAGGATTATTCCTAGAAGATGCATTAACAAAATAGTTTTTAAAATACTTTTGATTTTTATGAGTTTTATATCCTAACCCTCTTTTATCAAAAACACACCTTTGGTTTTGTAACATAGAATTCAAATTTTTTGTGTTTTTTGTAAAACTATCAACAATATTTCTTAAGTCATTATTTTCCTTTTTCAAAATAGCATTTTGTTTCTCCAATTTATCAAAATCCTTTTGTTTTAAAATGTCATTTTCAGTTTTTAATAAATGTATTTGACTTTCCAAACTTTCAAAATCTTTTTGCTTTAAAATTTCATTTTCATTTTCTAAAGCTTCATTTATTTCCACCAACTCTTCTAATTGAGATAACATGATTTTTGACTTCTTTTTGAAAGCATTGATTTTTGAATTTTGTTTATCAACTTGCACATGTAAATTTTGGAATGCTTCAAGTAATTCATCATATGAAAGCTTAGGATCATGGTTTAGAATACTTATCTCATTTTCTCTTAAAGCCATGAAGCACATGTTTGCCACTTTGCAATCTTCTTCTTCATTCTCCTTCAAGTGATTTCATGAGTCATGAGAGAACCCATAAGTTCTTCTAATGGTAGTTTGGTGAGGTCCTTTGCTTCTTGAATTGCCGTCACCTTTGGCTCCCAAGATTTTGGTAGACACCTAAGAATCTTTCTCACCATTTCAACATTAGAATAAGATTTACCAAGAGATTTCAAACCATTGACAATATCCGTAAATCTAGTAAACATTTCAGAAATTGATTCATCCGATTTCATCTTAAAATGCTCATAACTATGAACTAGCATACTAATTTTGGATTCTTTAACTTGACTAGTTCCTTTATGAGTTACTTCAAGTGTGTGCCATATTTCTTATGCCGTAAAACAAGTAGATATTCTATTAAACTCATTTCTATCTAGAGCACAATACAACACATTCATAGCTTTAGCATTCAAACTCAATTTCTTTTTATCATCTTCACTAAACTCTTTAGGTTCTTTAAGCATGCATTCCCCATTTTCAATTTTGGTAGGAACAAAAGGTCCTTCCAAAACAATAGACCACAAATCATAATCAAAAGATTTCAAGAAAATACTCATTCTAGTTTTCCAATAAGAGTAATCACTTCCATTAAAAATGGAGGTCTAGAGATAGAAAGTCCCTCAACATATGAAGTTGAATTAAAAGTTGCCATAGCTCAAAAATCGATTAAGATTTAAAAAATTGAGCAACCTTGCTCTGATACCACTTGTTGACCCAGGTATGGCAACCCAAGAGGGGGGGTGAATTGGTTTTTATTTATAAAAACTGATTTAGAAAACTTTTCTTGAAAGATCAAAATTATTTAACTCTTTCTTTGAGAATAAAGGTGAAGAAGATGAAAATAGAATGCAATCAAGAGAATAGAATAAAGAACAATCACAAGTGCAAGTAAATATAAAGAGGAAAGGGATAGAGAGAGTGCAAACTCAATTTACGTGGTTCGGCAAACCTTGCCTACGTCCACGGGCTCCTAGCTCCACGAGCTAAACTTTCCACTAAGTTGTAGAAATCTTTACAACTTGCTTGATGAACAACCTCACCAAGACTTTTTCTTCAACCCTTGATAACACCACACCAAGAGTTCTTCTTGATGAACAACCTCACCAAGGCAACTTCCTTCAACTCTTGATAACACCACACCAAGAGTTCTTCTTGATGAACAACCTCACCAAGGCAACTTCCTTCAACTCTTGATAACACCACACCAAGAGTTCTTCTTGATGAACAACCTCACCAAGGCAACTTCCTTCAACCTTGATAACACCACACCAAGAGTTCTTCTTGATGAACAACCTCACCAAGGCAACTTCCTTCAACCCTTGATAACACCACACCAAGAGTTCTTCTTGATGAACAACCTCACCAAGGCAACTTCCTTTAACTCTTGATAACACACAACAAGAGTTCTTCTTCATAAACAACCTCACCAAGGAAACTTCCTTCAACTCATGATAACATACAACAAGAGTTCTCTCAAGAATAACTATTATCCTTTATAAGAATATCTCACTCTCACCACAATACAAGAACAAAGAAAATTTTTACAACAAAAGTACAACTCTCTTCAAAGAGTAGATAAAGAATATAAAAGCTCTCTAAACTTGATATTTCTCTTATTTGTGGCTTGATGGATTCTTATCTTTCTTCTTGCTGAATGCATGGGAGAAGGGCTCCTTTTATAGGCAAATGGGATGAACTTAATCAAGTGAAGACACCAACTCCAAATTTTCTGCCCACCATAAAAACCGTAATCTTGTCTGTCATTTTTGTCAATGTTTCGTTTGAAATTTGAAAATCTACAAAACACAAAAGATCTGAACAATTGAATAAGATTTCCAACGCATCAAGAACCAAGTCATTTTGATATCTGTAGCTTAATATATGGCCAAAACACCATTCGGTGCTCATGTGACTTGATTTTTCTTCCATGTGTCAGTTCACCGACTTGCATGTGTATTATGTCGGCCTTCTGTTTGAAATTTGAATTTCTTCAAAGAATATGAAATCTGCACCATTGAATCATCTTTCTAATGCCACAAGAATCAATTCATTTGGATATCTCTAACTCAAGATATGTCCAAAGAGTATTCGGTGCTCATGTCAGCTGATTCCATTTGTCTTTCAAATTGCATGATGATTTGGACGACCTTACACTTGAAATTTGAATTTCGTTAAAACATATGAAATGTTGTAAATTGAGTAAGCTTTCCAAAGGCTCAAGAATCACGTTATTTGGACATTTGGAGAGAAACATATGACCAATTGATTGAACATTGCTCATGTGTCACATTCCTTGAGTCAAACCTTGTTCTTAAACTTTGGTGCCTTTAACATGTAGTATTCTCCTTAGCTTCAACACTTCATTTTAATAAGCCTTTTCTTGATTTTACAATTATTTCAATGATATTACTCTTGCACATAAATAAACATGTTAGTAACTCACAATGAATCAATGTGTATTGTTATCATCAAAATTATCATGTAGCCTTAAGGCTAACAGTCTCATCATTAGGCCTCAAATCATAGACAAAAACTCCAATGCCTACAAAGTCTTGCCTTTAAAGTATCGAGGTAAGGTTACTATTGGCTGACCATGCATAGGATGCAAAGTCTCTGCTCATAAAATGCGACAAATGTCAGCGATCTGCTAGTGTGCTTTCCAGCCCATGGCCCGTTGCTCAACGGGGGATTGACCTGATTAGCCCACTTCCTATGTCTAAGCAACAAAAAATTATGTAGTCATAGTAGCCAACTTTTTCACAAAATGGGTCGAATCAGAAGCATTGGCCAACATCGCAGAAAGGAAGACCACTGATTTCGTATGGAGATGCATTATCTACAGGTTTGGGATCCCATATACAATTGTGACGGATAATGGCACATAGTGTGACAATGCGAAGTTTGAGGACTTTTGCCCGCAGCTTAGAATCGAGCACAAATTCTACACACTGGTCCATCCCCAGGCCAATGGCTAGGTAGAAGCTGTCAATAAGGAAATTAAGCACCTATTTAAAACCAAGTTGGAAGCAAACAAGGGTCTCTAGGCAGATGAGCTTCATAATGTTCTTTGGGCTTATAGGACAACTCCTCATACTACGAATTATGCTGTATCGGTACCATTGCCTAATTGGATTGAACCAATCAAGGATAAGACTCAAAGAAATCCTTCTCTTCAACACCTAGTCTAATTAGTCTTGGAAGGAGAAGTCGACCGGTATTCTATTTTTTAAAAATGGAATTTATCTATTTGAGAAGTCATCTCTCCTTGTGGATATAATCAAAAGGTTCTACCATAGCGCACATGAAGGCTGTCTTAAAACTCTTCATCGAATTCGTTCCAATTTTTATTGGAAGGGAATAAGAAAGATGATCAGAGATTATATTAGAAATTGTGAAATCTATCAGCAAACAAAGTCGAGCAACTTACACCCTCATGTTTGTTGTAACCACTTCCGGTGCCAACTCAAATTTGGAAGATATCACTATGGACTTCATAAAAGGTTTGCCATTTTCTTATGGTAAGCATACTATTTTTAATGTTGTAGATCGATTATCAAAATGTGAACATCTTGTTGCAATTTCCCACCTATACACTACTTTAAGTATGGCCCAAGTTTTCTTCAATCAGATGTTTCAGCAACATGGGATGCCCTGTTCTATTGTATATGATAGAGATCTAGTTTTGACAAGTGCATTTTGGAGGGAATTATTTCAGCTGAGTGGCATATCTTTCAACTTCAGTTCTACATACCATCCTCAGACAGATGAGCAAAGCGAGGTGGTAAACCGCACACTAGAAATGCATCTTATTAGGTGTTTTACCAGTTCACTACCTAAAAATTGGAGCAAATGGTTAAGCTGGGCAGTGTTTTGTTATAATACTAGCTTTCATTCATTAATTGGTCGAACACCACTTCAAGTAGTCTATGGAAGAGCTCCTCCCTCCCTTTTCTCTTATGTTCCAGGAACTGCCAAGGTTGCCATGGTGGAAGAAGAATTGTTGGAACGGGATTTCATTGTCAATGAAGTCAAAAAAAAAAAAAAAAATGAAAGATGCACAAAGCACGGATGAAGAAGCACGGTAATTCCAAACATCGGGAAAGAGAATTTTCAGTAGGAGATATGGTGTATCTTAAATTGCAACCACATAGACAACTTTCTGTGTCGATGAGAAGAAATTGGCCCATTCAGAATCTTGCAACGGATTGGAGCTGTAGCTTACAAGTTAGAATTGCCAACGGATTCACGGATACATCCAATATTCCATGTTTCTCAATTGAAAAAGAGCATGGAGATCACGTCAAAGTCCAACAACATTTGCCCATATTGAGCAAAGATGAGGAGAAAATTCTTCCCAAGCCACAAGCTATTCTAGACAGACGCATACGAAAAAAAAACATTAATCCATTGGCAAGGATTATCTCCAGCTGAAGCAACCTAGGAAGAATGGGCACTAATCGAAGAACAGTTTCATGACAGATCCTTCGAGGACAAAGAAAAATTTTAAAGCGGAGGGAATGTTACGTTCCTAAAATTTTGGGAAGACTTTACTTGCATTTAGATAAGCTCCTTGAAGAGGTCTAGTTGAATAAGTCGAATAAGTCAGCTACAGAGATTTTGTTAGAATAAGTTATGTTAGAGTCTATTTAAGACTCCTGAATTAATAAGATAGGATATCATGAATTTAATTCTAAACTGAAGTTTACTAGAGGACTGGTTACCTCGAAGCAAAGTTTATAGAAGTAGACTCATTCGTCAGGTTCCTTCCAGTAGCATTTATAGAAGTAAAGTTCATTAAAATTAAAAAAAAAAAGACTAATTATTTTAACAACCTGTGGAGATTATAGTGACGTATTTTGTTGCTGGAGTCTGCCATATCACACTTGGACAAATTATCTTTATGTACATTAATAAATCAAATAAGTTATGAAAGCGTGCAAGTATTCCCAAAAAATAAAAAAGGAAAGAAAGTATGAACAGACTCGAATGAAGCGAGAAACAGAATAGCAAAATAGATACATTGGAGCAGATTCCAGGCATGGCAAGAAATACACATTACCAGCCCAATAAATGATTTCATCTAATTCCACCATTTTACTTGTCCCACTGCGACATTTACATGAATATCAACCTAAACTCAGTTACACGGATTTTTTTTTTAACAACTCCGGTAGGGAAAACCACATACCCAATTCAGTTATATGTTGATGAGCGGGGTTTTGGTGGTATGTAAAAAGATGTACCACAATCTATTGGAGTATGCATAAGAGGATTCCATCTATCAAAAACTATACGACCCCCACGGCCAATTCTTCCATGAAATTTATAAGATGGTGCAGATGTGCCATTCTTTGTTGAAGAATCTGATGGTGGAACAATGGCTGCAGCAACTAACTTTTCTGGGACCAGAGGTTTAGTGAACAGCAAAACTGGCTCAAGAGGATCCTGCATTAACGTACAAGAATAGTCCAACATTCAAATAGTTGCAACCAATACTCCATGAAAAACAAGTATAAAGCATTATAAATATTTTTGGCAGCACAAAATAATCTTAAGGCAGAAAAAAATTGACTAGTACCAATTTATTGAGCCATCCAAGAGGTGTCTGTCGCCGCCTGAACTCTTGCTTAATGTTTGCAGTTGGAACTGTAATTATATTGGATTCGGCGAAAGGCTGACTCTGAAGTGCTGCAGGTCGCACATATGAACGACTATTTGCAAGGTCATCTGAGTCCACAAATTCATCCTCACTTGATACAAACTTACAAGAAATGGGTGCAAACCCAGGAAGCACCAAGCTATCATCAAGTAGCTCAATTTCATGCTGAAAAAACAAAATTGATGCATCATTTAATAAAGACTGAATTGCATTAGCACAATATAGTCCATCAAATAGAAGGAAACTTTTAAAAGAAAAGCAAAATAAAGTATACTAAAATACCCTAGCCTAAGATCAATTTATATTTAATTTGAATAAATGGAACATAGTCTATGAACCGTATGCATAGACCATATAAATTCGGGGAAACACGTAACTATCATGAAGTGAACTATTCATTGTATGGAGAAAACACTCCATGAATCACGTTCAATTATAATATTACAATCTCAACAAAAGAATATATTATCCCTAGAGCAAAAGAGGTGAACTACTCATTGTACAGAGCCCAATGTTCTTTGAACATCACTTTGTTCTGGTTAAAATCTCTCCTATGTTCTTATTTTTGCACATTATAGTCATTACTAAGCTCTCCAAACTTCATACCAATCTAAAAAATCTATTCAACAGTACTTCCAACAACAATTAGTTAAAGCAACAATAATGCTACATAGCATCATACTGATACCTTGTACTTCATTTGCATTCTTTGGAGATTAACTTCACACTCCATGACATCTCTCTTTTTCTCTTCTCTCTGCATATATAAATATTCTGAGGCAATGAGAACGCTTTGAAGTAAATACAGAAACAATCAAGATGTATCTAAAAGTTCAAATGAAATGAACACCTTAATCAATGCTTCAAGTATAGTCTTCGCTTGCTCGAGGTTGCGTCTGACCTGAGAATAGTAATTCCAAATGAAAATATTTTTGTGTCTAATAAAAGCAAAGAAAAATTAATATGATGTAACAAATTTGAAAGATAATACTAGAAAGTAGAATTATACATTTATCTTAATAACTAAAAAAAGGGGAGACAATTCTAGAGCACAGCAAAGAATGAAAGAGACAAATGCAGGCTTACAAAGCACTTGAAATGTCAAACACATGATTGATAAGACCTACTCTTCTTAGATAGAATTAGTAATTAGCTTTCCAAAGGGTCAGTGTCCGATAAAAAACCATGAGTGTATTCTTGGTCTCAAATCTTTTCGGTCTTAAAGTTATCCAAAGTCCTCATACTCATAGCTTTCTTAGGAGAGCAAAAGGTGTTAATTTTGCATATAGGGTTCAGTTAAAGACAAGTTTCGAGCCTCTCAACCCTTTCAACCTCCAGACCACTCATAAATTCCTTAGCTTCTCACTCCATCCATCATGCAGGTACCATATTTGCCATTATTATCTTTTACAAGCACAACAGCTCATTCATCACTCTACTTCTCTGCTATGCTCTAGTTCAAGTTCCATGCCTGCCTTGGAGACCCCTTTTTGAAACCTAAGAAGCAAAGAACTAAATCTGGTTCCCCAGCTGAACATCAAATAAACAAGTAATTTGATTGAAATATATAAATTCCCATATTAAATGGTAGCTTCCAACTTGTAATTTATCTGGGTTAGTGGGCACAGTTGTCAGAAATGGATACATGTCCACATGCATGCTGCAACAGTTATGTGCCAAGAAGGAATAACACCTAACAAATGGCCACATGCACGCTTATAGCTCATCTAAAATAACCAAGCTTATGCTTCAGACGAGAATAGGATTCAATTTAAGATCGCGTCTCAATCACCATAAGCCGAAGACGAAATATGGAAGCTCTGCTAGTCAGCCATTCTTCAGGCTCTAAATCTGTACATTAGATGATATACCAACCACTTGAAAAAACCCATCAGTAACACACAGATCCAAGTTTCTCTTTTTTCGACTGATATCGATGAATATGAGCCTAAAATACTAAAACCAGTCACTATTACGTGCATCACTGCCTACAATAGACATCAGATAGTTGAAGGAAATGCCAAATATACAAATCAATATAATTTATTCATTATAACACATTAATGACCACAATCTACGCAATGAAGTTTGAATTTCTCTTATTCTGTAATGTATGATTTGGTAATTTAAACACAACCATCTTGGTCACAAACTAATAGTGGTAAGAATACTGTTCAAAGTTTTAGTAGGAAAATCATTTTGATTTATATCACTAATATACTACGCGATCGGCAATTTCTGATGACAAAACAGCAAATTAAAATTCAATCATATACAAAATCCACAAGGGCTAAAAAAGAAAGAACAAAAATTCCTACAGCATATAAAATATATTAGGATGACTTGAGAAAAACAACATACTACCAAATTAACCTTTGTGAATGAAATAAAAAAAAAATTAGAAACAGAAAACATCCGTCTAGGCTCCCCCAAGAAAATACAAAGTATCAAGCATGTGATAACAACTTTCTACAAATGGATTAGTTTATACTTCTGAGTTACACTTAAGTCCCTAGCAAAGTGGAATGATTGACAATTAGATCAAGAAATGATGGTCCTCACCTGGCGAAGCTTTTCAAATGACTGAACATTATTTTCTCTCCTTTGCATCTAAATAAATATTAGGCAACATTAGGATTATTATTATATAGCAGTTTAAAATCACCAATATTATAGAAGGCAAACTAAACTATAACCACTTCCTACCCTTCTTGTATGGAGTCTGTGGGCTTTCTCCCTTGGCCTAAACACATTGTAGGGGTTGGTATCATTAACCGGTGGAGGAGGCTGTACAAACAAAATATAGTCAAGGCTGTTATTAGCTGATCTATAGTTTGCAATAAAAACAAATTATAACACAGAGATAATCATGCACACACCAACAACAAAAACATGAAGGCACAAGAAACGAAACCATACAAACAACTGCCTGCCTTAATGAAATTTTGTCAAAAGAAAATTCTTAAAAATTCTTATCTTTATTTTAATGTTAATATATTTACAAGCCAAAAAAATTAAGAAGTTGAAAACAAAATATATATTCCTCATAATTTAAAAATAATGATAAAAATTTAAAAATCAACAATATGGCTAGAAAATGCTAGTTCACTGAATAGATTTTTCAAGTATTTATCTTATATTTTTGAGATTGTGAAGGCCTGGAGAAAGTTTATATCTCAATTTAAATGAAAAGTACAAATTGTTTGATACAGCATATGCCAAATTAGTGTGTCAATAATTCCATTGTACTTATATCCAAACTGCGGTCCACAGAAGCAATCTCCCTAGTTGACCAACTGATGATACTAACCTGCAAACGTCGCAATATAGGTTTCTGCCATCGTTCACGCTGGCGAAAAACATAGAAAGAACAAAATCAAAGCACATAAAAATACTCTCAATATCATATGGTTATTTACTTGGTTAGCAAAAGCATCTGACTAATTGCGGAATCAAATGAATAAAAGTGCCTATTAAATAGTCAAAACCTATAAAACTAGACAGGAGGGAAAAAAATCATCCTGGTAGTTCGGTCAAGATGCTTGAAATTCTTGGTGTTTATTGTGCACAAAAAGATTATATGATAGCAATGGAAGCCCACAGTCACACCAATTTCAGGCATATTTTTTAATATCTCAAAATTCAAGTCCCAGGTTAACAAAAATATTGAAAATCCATCTTTCCTGCGTCTGACAGTAAGTACTACAGAAAATAAACTCTCCAACAGAGTTTTGTACATATGGTTCATAGTCTCAAAAAACCTCAGTGGGATATTTAAATCATACCTTTTCTTTCCAGTAGTTATAAACAGACTGGAAGACTGCATGTCTGATGGTCTGAGCTTGTAATGCCTATCATTGAAAAAGGATAAAGGGGATTAAATTACTAAAATCTCTTATATATGTATCAAGAGCTTCAGGTAAACAGCATACCAATACTAAACATCAATGCAGAACCAATCAAGTATTCAATGTGTTGTAATACATCAATTTTATTCTTGAAGTTCTAACTAAGGCATCAAAACGTTAAAAAGATGATAATGATGATGATGATAATATAAAGCAAGCAATATACTCAACTCAACTAAACTGAATTATCAGAAGAAGAATACAGACACTGATATACTAAAGGCAGATAGAATTGAATGTTAAACTATGTGCGCCTGCAGGTATTAAGAACATAAAAAATTTGACTAATTTCAAACATGTGTCAACTATGGTTGATAATCATGAAATTAAAGGATAGTTACAATAAAGAAAAACACTTGGCAAATATTTCTAAAGATCAAATGTCCAACATAGATAACTCTCGTTTTCTTTTTGGTTGCCATCCTATATTTTATAAACCTCAAGAATGTGGCAAATCCACAGCCGAGTGTCAAAATGAAGAAGCAGGAAATGCATTCTTACTAAAAGTTCCACAGACTGGAACTTAGATATGTATACCATATAAGTACAAGGATTGGGCTTCATAATAGCAAGCCCTTGGCCCCAACATCAAGGTTAAGGATTCAAATCCCCTTAGAGCCACCTACATGGTATACATATTCTGAAAATTTGTTATAATTCATGTGATGTTGTCATTATTTATGTTTTCACCACATGAGAAAACCATGGGAAATAAGACTTATATCAATAGCTAAGAGAGTAGAGATCACTGAGAAGTTTATTCATGAAAGCATATCTTAACATATTAATAAAAATTTTATAATCTAATGTCCTTATACTGGAGCATTTTCTTGGCCCTACCATATCCTCTTAAAATCTGTTCAAACATTGATTTTGTAAGCCGAAGACCCTAAGGGCTAGATAATTGGGCAGTTAAGAAAAGAACAAGCACTCCCCCAGTAGAAATTTCAGTCTCTTTAGACAGAGATGAACAAGCACTTTTGATTTTAATAAGAAAAGAACTAAGCACAAAATATTTGCTTCATTTAATTTTTCAAAGAGTTATAGGAAGCCACATGTTAAGAATTTATTAGAATATGAATCAACAATTCCACACCCAATAAAATATAGATGATGAAGGCACATATTGAGAGCGAGTAGAGAATTAAAATTGGAGAGCATCCCAACAATTTAAACAAAGTTTCACCTCAGTAGCAACATCTAGTTGCAGAAGTACAGGAATCGGTGAACCAAGAGTAGGTGTTATAAGTCCAGCTCTTTCTCGAGCTTTATGATCCAACACCTCCAACTTAAAAAGAAGGACCTCAAATCTGCATTTCATGCATAAAAATTGAGAGAGAGAAAGAGAGAGAGAGAGAGAGGGAGAGAGAGAGAGAACCAAATCCTATATGAATTGGGCCAGTTGGAAATAAATAAGCTTTTCCATTTCAGTTTTTAAGACATTGACATCAAAGTGCATAAATTACAATTGCTTTCATATGCCACAAAAAATCATGATAAGAAAGAGATGAAAAAAATAAAAGAAAAAAGAAAAAAGAAATATAGATATCATGAATTACTTTTCAGGCGTAAGAATTTTTCGGTCTTTATTGAATTCGTAAAGCCAATCCTCATCCTCATTGTCTAAGTCATACTCAATGAACTCCCCAATCTCAGCCCGAGCTGCCAAAACCAACAATAAAAATTTAACCATCTAAGTTTGCCTAAATAATCTAGATAAATAATTGAACATCAGCATCAACAGACCTCCTCTGGCACGTAAATAAGAATTGGGCTGCGAAAATGTCCGAGAATAGTCTCGTTCATATGTATCAACTACCACAAACTGAGGCGTAGGTATTTCAGCAGCAGATTTCTTGGTAGGGATTTGATGCACCTGATAGATATTTAACAAATCATTAGTAAGAAAAAAAGAGAAAAAAACAACAAATTCAGGTGTTTTGATCTCAAATATTAGGATTAAAAGGTACCTCCTGAGTGTCATGGTCTGTCAAAGAAGAGTTGAGACGCAAAAGGTGCGTGTTGCGCGTGGTGGTGGCAGAAGTAGTGTTATTACTAGCACTTGTACTAATAGGAGGCAGAGCAGTATCATTGCTATCGTCCTCAAAATCTTTCACTGACTTGACAATCGGCAGTTTCTTGTGTATGTCTAACGGCCTTGGCCGAATTGATAGCCTACTCATTCTTTAATTTTGACTATTTTCTCTCATCCAAATGCATTCCAAAGGGAAATACAAGCCCAAACCTACATTGAACCATAATCAAAACATCAACGAAAAACATGGGATGAAGATTTTGGTTAAAATTCCTCCTCTGCTATCAAATTTGGGCAACTTCCATTACATTGTAACAGCATGCCCACATCACATCATCTCACAATTTGAAACATTTGAAACTTGACTCACTCAAAACATAATTGAACAATTTTATTGCCCAAAACCATTCAGTAAAAAACAATTCAATAATTTAATTTTAGGGATTTAAATTTCTAATAATACCACAATAATTCCATATAAAGTAGTAGTAGTAGTAGTAATAATAATAATAATAAAAGCGAGAAAAGCAAAACTTGCCTGGGATTGTGAGATTGAAACTATTTTGAATCCCTCAAAGCTGATCTGTTTCTGAGTTCTTTAGTGAAGCAAAGCTCTTCAACAGTACGAGGGTGAAATGGGTTTGTCGAAGAAGGTGAGTCACAGAGATTGTTAACTATTATTGTTTGAATTTTCGGGATTCCGAAATTAGGGTTTCTTCGTCTTCCAGTTCTCGGAATGGATTGGATTTTGGACCTCCATGTTCACCTATTCTAGGGCTACCTGAAATCAACTTCAAATTTACTCATTCGGGTTGGCCTCAGTACTTGAACTAGCCCATATCCACAAGCCTTTTATATTTTGGGCTAGTTCTCTTGATGTACCGACAAATATGACTATCTACACCATTTCTTTTTTGGTTTTTGAACTTGTTTTAGGTATTTCTATTATTTCACTTAAGTTCTCTTTTTCATCCCATTATGCCTACCTCTTACCGTAAAACTTAAATAAATGAATTATCAATAGACTAATAACTTTTCTTAAATAATAAGATATTTCAATTTGGACTCGAGCCTATAATAAATTAATAACTTCACTAAATACATAATTTTTTTTCAAATCGTTCAAGACCTAACTAAAATATAAATTAATAAGTGATCAAACATATGAAATAAATAAGATATAAATTCATAATATTAAAGAGTTTTTTCTTGATAAGTTTTATTTTCTCAATTCAAAATTTTTCGAAAATCTGCATATAAAGTTGCTTGTTTTCTCTTTGTATCTAAACTCAACCTCGTCCTTAACATTTGGCAAAGCATGTACCACATTTGGTTTTTTTTTTTTTATGGCACCATAGCTACCAATAATACATGTATAAGTAATTCAAACTCAAAGCCCTTCTTAAAGTAATAAATATTCATTCTCGATATATCAATCAATTAATAAATTATTCATTGTCAATAAATAAATAAACTATTTAAAATAGTTTTTTCCTTAGTCTCGATAGTATTAATTTATATAGGTTTTACTATATTTAATAAGGATATAATTGTAATATTAAAATATTTTTAAACAATAAGTTATTATTACACTTAATATTTAATTTTAAATATTCCTATAATAACTCTTAAAAAATTATCATTTATTAAATAATTGATAATTTTTCCCTTCAATAAAACCTTTAATTAAATTGTTATTTAATCTTAATGGTATTTGAAATTTTTGACGTTTTTATACAGTCGCATTTGTTAAATTTAAAACAATATTATCAAGGATACATGGAAAAAAAACTTTTAATAGTTTTAATATTAATAAATTGTTTCTCTTTGTATTATTAAATTTTGCAAATTAATATCAATAAAATAATAAGTCAAAGATTCTTAATTTGGTGTTTGAAAGGGAGAGAGAGATAGAAAAATTATGATTTGGTGTCCATTAGAAATAAGGTTATATGACTGGTTGAAATTTAAAAAGAAATAATGATATATGGATTTTAATTTATTTGAGAGAAAAAACACATAAATTGGAAGAATAATACTACCCTTGCAAACTTTTGTAGACAAATTGATGTAGCATTAAATGATTGGAGCAATGAATTTAAAATGACCAAAAGAGAAGATGACTGATTTAGCAAGTTGTAGGTAAAATTTTCATTAATAGCCATACTTAAAGTCAGCCGTTGGATTGGAATTGCAAAGTAAAGTTTGCAATCTAAGGGCCAATAAAACAGCTGGATGGGTACCTCTACTGGACTCTAGTACGATTCATTGCTTGTAAAGAGTTTATGTATATCGAATACATGTGTTTATCAATTATGCTTTACGATACATATTTTCTGATTAATTGCTTGGGATGTGAAACTTTCAATTGAGTTATAATTGTTGAATCAAAGTAGGGATTAGATTTACAAAACATATAAGTGATTCTCGATGCCTTACCTCTTAATTTCCATCGATTGTTTCCCGTTATTATGCATTGTAGTCTCTTTATAACCAATCACTTCAAAGTTAAATTTTACGTCTTTATTATCTTTTTAGTATTTTTGTTTTACTAACCTCTTTTGTCGAAAGCCTCCTAGTGGATTCGACACCTCAACTTATACTATAATAACCGCGGTATATTTTGAGTGCAAACAGAACCATATACCAACAAGAAGGGCGTGATGTCTGTCGAATTTTTGAGTGTTGTTCTATAACTCCATAACACAAACAACAATTTCTCTGCCCAATCTTTATATGTCTGCACCACCTTGGCGAACATCTTCTTGATGTTTTTATTGGCCGCTTCTACTGCTCCATTGGCTTGTGGCCTATACGGAGATGACTTATGGTGTTCTATTCCATACTTCTCGAACAAGGCCTTGGTTTTTGGCTGAAAATGAACCCCATTGTCAATTATGACATGGTATGGTACTCCAAATCTGCATATGATGCTCTTCTCAATAAACATTGCCATTTAGTTTGCCCTTAGCTTACTGGACTCGGCTTTTATCCATTTGGTGAAGTAGTCAATTGCCACCACCACATATTGGTGCCCATTAGAGGCTGATGGCCTTATTTCGCCTATAATGTCAATACCCCATGCAGGCAAGGGCCATAATGCTGTCATCCCTTGCAGGTCCAAGGGTGGCTAATGAATCAAATTTCCATTGATCTAACATTGGTGACACTTTTCACAAATCGGACATACTCCATGGTTAGTCAATAAAAGCCTTGCCTTATAATTTTCTTCGCAAGCACTATCCCATTCATTTGTGGCCCAAATACACCAATATGGGTTTCTTCCATTAGCCTCGTTGCTTCTTTCTCATCAATGCACCTCAATTGCTTCCTTTCTGGCATTCTCTTATACATCACCCCCTGATGACAAGTTATTTGTTGGGCCAACTTTTTTAACATAGCCCTATCCTTCTCGTTGGCCTTATCAAGCAAAATCCTCTCTTCTAAATATCTCTTCAAGTCATAGAACTATGGTTTCTCATCCACTTCAATTTTCGTTACATAAGGTAATATAATAAGGACCCCATGCTTGTGGTATCACTATTGGTCTCACTAATAATTTCTATGTGCTCACCCAAACTAATGGCAACGAAGCCAATGCGTTAACCATTTGATTCTCACTTATAAGAAGATGAGTGAAGGTGCACTGCTTAAACCTCCCAATCAACCTTCTGATATGTTCGAGGTATAGTTTTAGCTTTCCTTCTTGGAGGTCCCAATCTTCATTGGCTTGAGAGGTGACCAGTTTTGAATCTTCTAACACTTCTATTTCATCAATGCCCATAGCAATCACAATTTCCAAACCAAAGGCACAAGCTTCGTATTTAGCCATATTGTTGTTCACTATAAACTCCAACTTCTTGGTGAATGGAATGACTTCTTCAATCAATAACACTAAAATAAATCCTATTCTAACATCATTGCGTTTAACGGCTCCATCCTCTATCCCACTATCGATAATACCCCTAAGTGTTCATTTGAGAATTCCAACTCCCACAATTCATCATCATCGACCGGGTTTGTAGCTAAGAATTCCGCTACTACTCTTCCCTTCACCACCTTCTTAGTGACATACCCAATGTCAAATTCTGACAATTGCACTAGCCATCTTGCTAACTTCCTCACCAATGTTGGTGCCTCGTAAAGGTACTTCATCCTCCTTCAAGATAGCCTTAATTTTATAGGACTGAAAATAATGCCTCAATCTCTTTGAGAGCCAACTCATGGCCAAGCATGTTTTCTCCACATAGCTATACTTTGTCTCATACGACAACAACTTCTTGCTAAGATAATAGATGGCATGCTATACACCCTTCTCGTCTTCCTATGCTAGCATAGCACCGATAGCCTCCTCCTCGAGAGCCAGGTAAAGAATTAAATTCTTCCCAGGTTTTGGCGGTCTCAAAACTGGTGGATTCTACAAGAATTTCTTAATCCTCTCAAATGCCTCTTGGCATTGATCATTCCACTCTACTGGCTGATCCTTCTTCAAAAGCCTAAAGATCAATGCACAAACGGTTGTCAATTTAGAGATGAATCGACTGATATAATGGATCTTCTGCAGAAATCCTTGAACTTCTTTTTCGATCTTGGGTGACGGCATCTCCGTAATGGCCTTGACCTTGTCTAGACATAATTCTATCCCCTTCTTGCCAACTACAAACCCCAACAACTTCCCTAAGGTAACTTCGAAGGCACACTTCTTCAGATTTAGCCACAACTTGTGTTTCTTCACCCTTTATAGGAACCTGTCTAAGGCCTTTAAATGCCCCTCTCGATCTCAAATTTCATCATCATATGATCCACATAAACTTCTATCTCTTTATGCATCATGTCATGAAATAGTGTCGTCGCCATTTGTTGGTAAGTGGCCCCTGCATTCTTCAATCCGAAGGGCATCACCTTATAATAATAAGTTCCCCATTCCATAATGAAGGTTGTCTTCATCTTATCTTCATTGGCCATCATTATCTAGTTGTATCCAGAAAATCCATCTACAAAAGAAGACATTACAGTGGTAGTAGCGCTATCTACTAATACATTGACGTGAGGCAAAGGGAAATCATCCTGCGGTGAGGCCTTGTTCAAGTCTTGATAGTCTACACACATTCAAAACCTTCCATCCTTCTTCAGTATTGGCACGATATTGGGTAACCATTTTGGATATTTCACCACTTATAGGAGCTTGGCTTCAATTTTCTTGGAGACTTCCTCTTTGATTTTCTTAGGCCACTCTGGTCTCATCCTTCTTATTTCTGCTTAACTAGCTTTATGTGTGGATAAGTTAGAATTGTATGCTCA
This sequence comes from Boswellia sacra, assembly GCA_013180625.2. Taxonomy (NCBI): domain Eukaryota; kingdom Viridiplantae; phylum Streptophyta; class Magnoliopsida; order Sapindales; family Burseraceae; genus Boswellia; species Boswellia sacra. The sequence goes on along the minus strand of SNVD02015070.1, from coordinate 45,660 downwards.
ACAATGCTTTTCTTGATTCTGGGCATGTCATCATAGGACTAGGCGAAGACTTCTTTATGTCCTTTAGTAATTTTTCAAATCTCTCTCTCTCTTCAGGAGTTGTATCAAGTGTAATACATATGTTTTTGGGTTTTTTGATTCAAGATTAATGTCATGAGTTTGAATGGTATGGATGTCAAATATGCTAATGAAATACAAATTATGATGCACAATGCCATTAGGAAAGACATCAAACAAGTAAGCAAAATGATTCTTTATTGCATTAAATTTAAAAACATAAACAATGTCCTCTTCTTCAAAAAGGATAGGTACAAACACATCCTCATAAGATACATCTTTGATTCCTTCTTTGAATGAAAGCAGCAAGGTCGATGGACAGGTCCATTGGCGATGCTTGATCTTAAGGCTTCTCCTCCTTGATGGTCAACTTCTTCGTTTTTCTGACCAAGTTATTCCTTTTGGAGTCTCCCACCTGAAGGATATCTTTGAAGATCTCAAATTCGTGCTTCAACATTCCCTTGAAAACCCATGGTTCAATAGCTTCCACATACTTCATCTCTTGGGCTTTGGCAAACTTGATGAATCTCCCCTTCTTGGTTTCAAAGTTTTCTTCTTCTCCTTTAGAATTGTAGCCCAAACCTCTTTTAGAAGTATGGCCTTTGAAATCTAGGAAGGATGGTAAGCCACGTCCATTCCTCCCAAGCCCAGTTCCTGGCAGCTATCCTTGTTTCTTCATTATTCCAGCTACAAATGGGCTGACTTCATCAATCATGGCTATGTGAAAGCCTCCCATGTAAGGTATTTCTCCTACTTTCACACTTAGAGCAGTTGATGCAATAGTTGAGGCTACATGAATGGTTACAATCTCCCCATCCATGTTGAATTAGATCTTCTAATGCAAAGTGGAAGGGACTCCACCCAGTGAATGAAACCATGCTCGTCCCAACAAAGTAGCAAATGTGACTAGAATGTCGAGGACTGCGAATTTTGTCATGACTTTAATTGGTCCAGTTTTCACTAAGGCTTCGAAGATCCCAATGGCACTCCTATAGGCCCTAATTAGCATCTTAGAAGGCTCAAATTCATCTTTATTGACCCCATACTTGTTCAATATCTTCATAGGCACAATGTTAATGGTAGACCCGTCATCTACCATGATGCAAGGAGATGTCTTCCCATCAATTTTTGTAGTGATAAACAATGATCTGTTATGATTCCTTCCTTCAAAAGATAGATCTTCATTGGTAAAGGTGATCACCTTTTTCTCATTTACCCTCCTGGGTGCTCCTCTGGTTAAGGCAGTCAGTATTTCATTTATAGTGGCAACCATTAATATTTTCATCTTTGCCAAAGCCTTCGCCATGGCTTCTTTGTGCTTTTGGGATAATATTAACAAATTCAAAATGCTAGCATTCGCTCGGGTCTTTTTCAGTTGCTTGATCACTTGATCCCCTCCTTTTTCCTTGGAAACTTCTTTGCCCTTCTTAACTATCTTTTCGATTGTTTTCTCCTTTTCCTTTCTATGGTAAAATCTATCACTCCTTGGAAATTCTCTCTCTCGCCCCTTAGTGTTTCTCCCTCATGTGTTTCTCCCTGAATTCTTATTTCTTCTTCTTCATCACTACTAAAGTCAGACCAAAGGTTTGGAAGGGTCTTGACTTTAGGGATGCCATCCCAAATCCCCATAACTCTTACTTCTTTACACTTCCTAGGCAAACCCTCTCTTCTCACAAGACTCTCAACTTGCTTCCCTTTCCTAGCTTTACTACCCTTCTTCACCTTAAGTCTTCTAGGCGGTAGGCCTTTTCTATCCCCTTTTCTAAGCATCCATTTCTTGGCAAAGGAGCTTGATGATGTAGACTTCTTCTTGATGGGTGTTACTTCAACTGCCTCTTCTTCTTATTCTTGTGGCTTTTCTTCTTCTTAGTCAATGATGTTCACAAGTTCGGGTTCTAGGCTTTGCTTAACTCCCTTTATTACAATATTGGGCTATCCACCCCTTGTGGCTTGAATCTTGGCTGCCAAAGGAATGGGCTCGTCTTCCACCCTCTCAATGATCTCCTTGGGTGGTTTTTCTTTGGGTTCTACGACCTTGGGCTCTTTAGCCTGGGTTTCTTCTTCGAGGCCTCCTTTTTAATGGATTGTTCAAGGTTGGATTTCTCCCTTCCTTTGGCTCTCTTGGCCCTGGTCGATCTACTTTCTTCGAAAGAGTTCATGACTTGCTCTTCAGTCAAGCTTGACCCAATCATGTTGGTTGATGGAGGAGGCACGCGGCTATAATTGGGTAGTGGATTGCTTCTCATATTAGGCTTTTGTGTTTTTGGGTCAGGAATCTAGCCCTTGTCAATCAAATCTTGGATCTCATGACAAAGGTAAGTGCAATCGTCTATGATAGTTCTGGAGGTATGCAGTTATAAGAAATATAACAGTAAACTATAATGTAAATCAGCATAGGAGGATTTTTACATGGTTCGGTTATAAAACCTACGTCCATGGACAGCTATAGAGCTGCAATTCACTAAGTTCTTGTTTGTACAATCTTTAGGACCTTTTACAGTGCTGACTCAACTCACACACTGACCTAATCTTTGACAAACAAAATCCCATCAAGATCTTAAACTCTAGTGACATTGCCCACTCTCTGTCGCAGATAACTTAACAACACACTGTTAAGTTACACATAACAATGACGTCTAACACTGAATTACATAAACACTTAACCTGTAAGTTATCTCAAGTGTCTACTAACTCACACAAACTCAATCAAAAACTAATGTACGATTTCTACCACTCATACATGGATCAAAAGACTTAAATAATCAAATCAAAGAAGATATTCCTTTTGCGTTGAAGCTCTCTTCTATGAATTCATGGAATACCGAACTCAAGACTCTTTCACAACCAAAACAGCCAACACGTCAATCTCTCAATCACGTTATCAACCGCCTGAATAGCTTTGTATATATATAGTGAGAGGTCTGACCGAAATCTCCTAGAAATCCTGTAAATATTATAATCAAAATCATATTAGGATTAGGAGAAATAAAATAAGAACTGTTATAAACAAACTCCAAAAGGAATTAGGACAAATAAATATTCTCCTATTCTAATTAGGATACAAGATATTATATCATAATCTAAAGAGATATTTATTACAAATCAAATACTTCCGAAAATATAATTCTAGAAACATTAAAATAGGAATAAAAATAATATTCTTGTTTTATCACAAGTTGATCAAAACCCATCATGTGCATGGCACATGCATATGTCGAAGACTTTGACACCAACAATCTCCCCCTTTTTGGCAACTTGTGATGAAAACACTAAACTATCTCTGATCAAAGAAAAACACACATGATAAGTTAATCATAACAATAAGTTATCATGAAATAGCAAACATAAATTATCATATGTAAAGAATTAACCAGTTAGCTGTTGCACAACTCATAACAGAACACTGTCAGAATAAGTATATCCTGCAATCAAAATGACTTTGTCAAATTGATCAAGCAACACACGTTAATCAATTCATGATCAGAGCAATTATATCAGTTAATGCAATTAGATCATGATCAGAGCAAAAACATCCAAGCAAAACATTCATCAAATCAAGATATCTCACATAAGAGTTCTTCTTACTCCCCCTTACTACTTACTTACATCTATTGAGAAATAAGCAACCAAAATATAAACAAAACAAAAGTAAGTAACCACGGTAATATCAGACATAACAAAAAGATCAAAAAATCAGAAAACTCCTTGATCTCCCCCTTGATTTCAGCACAAGTGCCAAGAGCACTTAACGAAGTCTTGGAGACTTGCGAATTGTCAGTGCGCTTCCTAAGTCTGCCAGCCTTTGTTTTATATCTTTTCCATGTTGTGGTTGGAGTTGGCTATGCAGAAGCTGCAGGAGCAGGTTGTTCTTCAGCTGTGTCAGAAGAAGTGGCAGTAACTTCAGTGACAATGTAGTGAATCTCCCTGTCACGTTTCTCTGCACTGGTTTCTGTTGTCGTTAACTCAACTGCAGGTGATAGCGTGGGAACCAGTGGAACATCTGCTGGTGGATTTTGACGATTCTATGTTCGCCATTCTTAGGGTTTTCAAGACTGCAACAAGTTTTCAAAATAGAGAAAGAGAAGCAAGACGAGGGACAGTGGAGAAACTGTTGAAAGGGTATGGAATGAACAAGAGAAGCCCAAAAACAATTCGTAATATACTAGGCTATATTGAAAACAATTTTGTTTTTAACAAAATTTAATATTAATTGTATTTCCAAAACCGTTTCATAACTGACATTAATGGACAAAAATTCAAATTTGATTCCAATTTGAATAAGGAATTCTAATAGAATCAGGATTCCCGCCATTGAAAACTTCTCCCCCTCAATTCAATAATGCTGACATGACATTTTTGACACATGGACACACAAGAAAATCAAATTTCGGATAAGCACAAAGAGAACCATATGTTATGAAAAACGTAACAGAACACAGTTAAATAACATAACAACAATATCTGAACATCATATGAATCATTCTAAGAAAGCATATTCACGAGCTGTTTTACTTTTTTTTAATTATTTCATCACTTAATCCAATTGAGTAATCAACTTGAGCATGCTTCTTACACACACAAAAGTTAGTCTTAATGTGAATTTGCAAAATAATACAGTAGCTTTCACAAATGTATAGAGGTAGCCCTTTTCCATTTGAGTGGGTGACCTCACCATATTTCATAGATACAATGAAGTTACTCTCAATGGATGGCTTTCACACATCATATACTGGTAGCCCTCTCTATATTTTTCATTTTTAAACCAGTATTTAATTATTCACACAATTTTTTATATCACAGCTCACACATGCTTAATTAGAAGAAAACTTATGATATTGCAGATACAATTAACATAACAGTAAGTAGTGTTCATTCATGTAACTGACAGATGCCTAAGGCTTTTCTTAGATTTTTAAATCTTGTTGTATCCAATGCCTTAGTGAACAAGTCAACCAATTGTCTATCAGTGGAGATGTGTTCAATGTGTATCACCTTAGACTCTACTAGTTCCCTTATAAAATGGTATCTAATATTAATGTGTTTTGTTCTAGAATGCTGAACAGGATTTTTGAAAATATTTATAGCACTAGTATTATCACAAAACACAGTTATAGGCTTTTGTTCAATACCATAATCACTCAACATTTGCTTCATCCATAATAGTTGCAAATAACAACTCCCTGCTGCTATATATTCGACTTCAGCTGTAGATAAAGAAATTGAATTCTGCTTCTTGTTGTGCCATGAAACCAAGTTAGTACCAAGATAAAAACAACCTCCCGAAGTACTTTTTCTGTCATCTGCATTTCCTGCCCAATCTGTATCACTGAACCCTACAAGACAATCATTTGTATCTTTAGAAAACCATATTCCATAATCACATGATCCATGAACATACCTGATGATTCTCTTGGCTGCTGCAAGATAGGATTCTTTAGGACTTGCTTGAAACCTTGCACAAAGTCCTACACTAAAGCTCAAATCTGGTCTGCTTCCTGTGAGGTATAGTAGGTTGCCAATAATGCTTCTGTACAAGCTTGCATCAACATCTTTTCCTGCATTATCTTTTGAAAGTTTTAGATTAGTACTGATAGGAGTTTTCATTGGTTTTGCATTCTCAAGCCCAAACTTCTTTACAAGATTTTTGGCATATTTTAATTGAGATATAACTATCCCATCATTCATTTGCTTAACCTGCAATCCAAGAAAGAAATTTAATTCTCCTACCATGCTCATCTCAAACTCTTCCTTCATCAACTTAACAAACTTATTAATTTTGCTTTTGTTAGTTGATCCAAAAACAATGTCATCAACATATATTTGAGCAACAATAAAATAGTTTGATGCATGTTTGATAAACAAGGTCTTATCATTGCTACCTCTTTTATAACCTCTATTGATTAAAAAATTTGTCAACTTTTCATACCAAGCTCTAGGAGCTTGTTTCAAACCATACAAAGCTTTGTGCAATTTGTACACAAAATCAAGATGTTTAGGATCTTCAAATCCTTTAGGTTGTTCAATAAAAACTTCTTCATTGAGATAGCCATTTAAAAATACAGTTTTAACATCCATTTGATACAACTTAAAATTAAGCAAACAAGCAATTGTAAATAGTAATCTGATTGACTCAAGTCTAGCTACAGGTGCAAAGGTCTCATCAAAGTCTAAGCCTTCAACTTGTGTGTAGCCTTGTACAACTAACCTAGCTTTATTCCTTACTACTTGACCACTTTTACCAGTTTTATTTTTAAAAATCCTTTTAGTTCCAATGACATTTGTACCTTCTGGCCTAGGAACTAATTCTCATACTTCATTTCTTTTAAACTGATTAAGTTCATCTTGCATAGCTTGAATCCACACCTCTTCTTTTAAAGCTTCTTTCACATTTTTTGGCTCAACTAAAGAAACATTACATGCAAACCTTACCTGATTTCTTACCTTGCTCCGGGTTTTCATCATACCATCTGGTGTTCCAATGATAGAACTTGTTGGATGTACCTTTTGAATCCATGTGGGTGGATCTGTTCTATCTTCATCATTCCGGATTGAACTTCTATTCAAATCTGAGTTGTCAGATGTTACTGTTACGTCAGGTGTAATAGCAGCTGTTTCCTCCTTCATAACAGCATCTTCCTTTTCGTTGTTGTCTGAATCTGATTTTTTTGTATCTTTTGTGAAGCTGGTTATGCTTTCCTCTTGTGAGTACTTTGCATAATCATCAAGGTCATCAAATACTACGTTTGTAGATTCCATGACTTCCTCAGTTCTCAGATTGTAAACTCGAAATGCTTTACTGTTTTGAGCATATCCCACGAAAACTCCTTCATCACTCCTTGGATCTAATTTTCCTAACTGCTCTCTGTCATTTACGATGTAACACCTGCATCCAAAGACATGAAAATATTTCAAATTAGGTTTTCTACCTTTTAAGATTTCATAAGGTGTCTGGTTAGTACCAAGTCTAAGAAAAACTCTATTTAAAATATAACAAGCAGTGCTTATTGCTTCAACCCATAGCCTTTTTGTCAAATTCTTGCAATTGAGCATCACTCTTACCATCTCTTAAAGAGTTTTATTCTTCCTTTCCACAATGCCATCCTGTTTAAGAGTTTTAGGAGCTGAAAATTCATGATCAATTCCATGGTATTTGCAAAAGTCAGCATAGCTAACATTCTCAAATTCCTTGCCATGATCACTTCTTATTCTCACAATCCTACCAATGTTTCTATTTTGCTCATTCTCAAGCTTAACACAAAGATTCCTTTAACCAACAAGACATTTTGAAAATTGGGTAGACCTTTGACATTCAATATGCCTTTACCAATGATCTTACTTTTTGCTTCATCTTCATAGGTAACATTACCATCCCTGCATGCTTTAAAATCTGTTAAAAAACTGTTTATTTCCAGTCATGTGCCTGGAACAACCACTGTCAAAACACCACAGTCCATTAGAAGTATGTTCAAGAGTAGTAAGAGCAACATTGCATACTGTATTATCTTTCTTAACCCACTGTAGTTGTGATTTTGGTAACAGTTTGAATTGTTTTGATCTTTTATGCAAAAGATTTAACAATTTAAAGTATCTAGGCCTAATGTGTCCCTTTTTACCACAAAAATAACAAATAGGAATGAATTTCCTTACCTTTTCAGGACTAGATTTGAAAGAACTCAAAGGAGAGACAAATGTTTCACTGCTATTGGAATTAGGACTTGACTTTAAAAAGTTAAGTTCAAAATTCTTACCTGATGTTGAAGCTTTCACAAAAACTGTTTTTGATGAAGATGCAACATTACCTTCTATGTATCCCAATCCATGTTTGTTAGAGTTATCTCTTCCAAGACTCAAGACCTGATCAAGTTTGGCTGCTCCAATTTTGAGTTGATCAACACACCTCTTGCTTTCAACCAGTTCTGTTGTGATTTTCTCAATATGTGCTATTTTGTCTGTCAAAACAATTTCCAATTCCATGATATGGCTTTCAGCAAGGGATTTTTCACATTCCAGCGCCTCAATCTTCTTCTTCAAGGCTTTGATTTCTTCCCTCTGACTCAGCCATTCACCATAGAGTGCTCTGTATGTCTCTTGCAACTCTTCATAGTATTCCGGTCCATCTTCTTCATTAGAATGATCAACACTTGTTCTGCAATTTTCTGTTATGTCAGACATAATAGTCTTTCCTTATCAGCTGCAGATGTAGTAAATGTAACAAAATTGCTCATGCAATCTTGATCTTCTGACTTCGATTCTGATTTATCACTCCAGGTTGCTGTCAGCCCTTTATTCTTCTTCTTGAGATTTGCACATTCAGATTGAATATGCCCATAACCAGAACATTCATAACACTAAATTTGCCCTTTCTTTTAAGGTTGTTTTGGCTTCCTCTTGTCATTCTCCTTTTTGAACTTTCTGAATTTTTCTTCGCTTGAGTTTGATGGCTTTCCTTGATTCTTTTTCCTAAAATTTCTTTTCATAAACTTGACATAATTTCTTGTTAGAAAAGCAATCTGTTTAGAATCAGTTTCATCAAGCTCATCACTACTTTCATCATCAGATTTTTCAGTTTTCACATTGAATGCAATGCTTTTACCTTTTTACTTCCTACTACTCTGATTAATTTCAAAGTTTTGGTGAATGCCAATCAGTTCATCAACCCTCATCTCATCAGTGTTTTAACTTCCTCCATGGCTGACATTTTAGGTTGAAATTTATCTGGAATAGACCTAGTTATCTTGCTAACAATTTCTGCATCAGTGAAAGTTTTGCCAAGCATGTATGCCGAATTTGTAATGTGACATATCTTAGAGTAAAACTCAGAAATTAACTCATTCTCATGCATCATCAGATTTCCAAATTGAGAATTTAATCTCATCAATTTAGATCTTTTAACAGATGCGATACCTTCATGTTTTACCTCAAGTATCTCCCAAGCTTCTTTGGCCACTTTGCACCTTGAAATCTGTCCGAAGTTGTTTAAGTCCACTGCAGCAAAAATTGCTTTGAGAGCCTTGAATTCCAGTTGGAACGTCGGTATTCTTCATCAGTCCATTCATCCTCAGGTTTCGGTTCGGAATCACCAAAAGCATTCAACTTTGTTAACGGTGTCCATCCTTTATGTACACTAGTCCATGCCCAGCCATCAAGAGATTTTATATACATCATCATTCTTACCTTCCAATATGAATAATTACCATCATCAAGAATGGGTGGTTGTGCTGCAAATCCTCCATTGCGAATAAACTCCATCCTTCCAAATTAGTATGATCGTTTTCTTCACTTGTCTATCAGTGAACCTGCTCTGATACCAATTGATAGTTCTGGAGGTATGCAGTTATAAGAAATATAACGGTAAACGGTAATGTAAATCAGCACAGGAGGATTTTTACGTGGTTCGGTTATAAAACTTACGTCCACGGACAGCTATAGAGCTGCAATTCACTAAGTTCTTGTTTGTACAATCTTTAGGACCTTTTACAGTGCTGACTCACCCTCACACACTGACCTAATCTTTGACAAACAAAATCCCACCAAGATCTTAAACTCTAGTGACACTGCCCACTTTCTGTCGCAGATAACTTAACAACACACTGTTAAGTTACACATAACAATGACGTTTGACACTGAATTACATAAACACTTAACCCGTAAGTTATCCCAAGTGTCTACTAACTCACACAAACTCAATCAACAACTAATGTACGATTTCTACCACTCATACATGGATCAAAAGACTTAAAGAATCAAATCAAAGAAGATATTCCTTTTGCGTTGAAGCTCTCTTCTATGAATTCATGGAATGCCGAACTCAAGACTCTTTCACAACCAAAACAGCCAACACGTCAATCTCTCAATCACGTTATCAACCGCCTGAATAGCTTTGTATATATATAGTGATAGGTCTGACCGAAATCTCCTAGAAATCTTGTAAAAATTATAATCAAAATCATATTAGGATTAGGAGAAATAAAATAGGAAGTGTTATAAACAAACTCCAAAAGGAATTAGGACAAATAAATATTCTCCTATTTTAATTAGGATACAAGATATTATATCATAATCTAAAGAGATATTTATTACAAATTAAATACTTCCGAAAATATAATTCTAGAAACATTAAAATAGGAATAAAAATAATATTCTTGTTTTATCACAAGTTGATCAAAACCCATCATGTGCATGGCACATGCATATGTAGTAGACTTTGACACCAACAGTCTGTTTTATGACTGGTCACTTGGTGGAATTCACACCTCTCATGATGCCTCCAATTTTTTAATAACGGATTTGGAAGCTCTCTTGGTGGCAATGGCTGTAAGATCCCTTCAGCTCTCAACCTCGTAAAGATTTCGGAAAGTGGCCTTCCCAAACGATTGAACTTTCTTTGTTGGGGGATTGCCTTTACCTCAACATGCTTCATGCTAGACCCACTAGCTTCGTGATGCCGCACTTGACTTCTTCGAGGGTAGCTATGATTACTTCTCTTTTGCCTAGACTCCAACTGTTCTCTTTGGATGCCTAAATCATACAAGTCTTCAAATGTCTTAATAGGGAAGCCCACCAATCGATCACTGATGAAACTATGGGCTCTATTGATTACCATGTGAAGTTGGTCCTTCTCCGTTGGCTTAGTGATCATCTTGGCTGTCTTAACCCTATAGCAAACTATATATTCTGAGAACATTTCATTAAGGTTACCCCTAGTTGGGTATTGTGACGGTACTGCTCCATAAATTGTTGTGAAAGCTTCCCCCAATCTTGCCGAACTCTCTTAGGGAGGTCATGATACCACGCTACCACATCATCTTCCAAGCATAACATGAAATACTTCAATATGTGCTCCTTTGTCAGAGGAGTAGTAGCCATGATAGCTGCATATTACCTTAAGTATATCTTTAGATTGTCCTCTCTATTGAACTTGGGCAAGTCCGATAGGCGAAAATTTGGAGGCAAGTCTTTATCTCTAATGAGCAAGATGTCGTCTAGGTCTTCGATCCCTTTTAGTCCTTCTTCTTCAAGAGGGATTGGACCTTCTACATGTCCTTGGCCAACTACCTGACTGATTCAGGTTCTTTCTGGTTGACTGGGGTTTTCCCCCTATCTCTACCTTGGCTTGTCTCACCATTATCACCACCATTACCCTTAGGTAGAGGCTAATTCATGTGATTGGGTCTATTTTGGAGTGCTTCAACGAGTTGGGCCATTTGTCATTGGAGTGCGGTCATATCAGCTCTCAATTGCATTGTTGTTGTTAGGTGCAGCCATTTTGTCAACTGGTTCTTTTTGCCTTGTCAAACAACCATCTCGTCTAAACCAAGCTATGATGGCTGCAAACCAAAGGTGTTAATGCCATGCATGCATGCATGTATGCATGATATAATGCATGTTTATACAAGGGCAAAAATACACTTTCAGCCTTCCAACTTTATTTCTCCCACATACGTGAGGTCGAGTCTCTTTTCCTAGGATTTTTGGCCTCATTCCCAAGTCATCATCATGGGATGCAGGAATGCGAGATTCTCTCTCCTAATTCTAACATTCATGTTGATGTTGGATTCTTCATGATTATCATAGCATGGTTTTCTAAACATCATGATAACCCCAACTCATGGCACATGTTGCCATTTTATTCTTATAGGTGACTTGACATGTAGCATTGGTTCATGGTTCTATGAGGTTTGAGTTGATGTTATTCTAATCATGGAGACTTTACATCCATAGACATGCAATTCAATATAGGTTTTGGATATTCATCCTATAAGAAAGTTTGAAAGTCACCTATATGGGTTTGAGTCTTAAGGGTCCAATGGTCTGGGCTCCTTTGAGCGAGAGATGCCCCTTAGGTCGGTCTCTTTTTATACCAATTCAATGAAACGTACTCAAAGGTAGTGACACCAATGTGAGTCCTCTAGGGGTCGAATAGACCTAAAGACTTCTTATGTCAATGCCACACGACTGATTTAGGCAGTCCGTGCTCATTGTGTGCAAAACTGTAGTGATGCAAGAACTTATTATACCGACATGAGCTATTAGAATTTAGTATTCCTATTAGAATCAACTTCTCTTATCCCTAGTGGAGTCATCACCATGAATGGGGCTTTCATCCTGCTAGAGCGTTTGTGGCCACGACACCGTGTCAAAGCCTCTTTTAAGATTTCAGGGAGCACAAATGGGCCATGGGTACATCTGAAGAATGGAGTCGCCACCTATTATTTAATTGTGAATGAGTGGGAGCAATTCAATCCCTTGCTTCAGTACCTAAACTACTCTCATCCCTTTAGAGATAGGTTCGAGAAGTTAGGTACGAGTTATTCCACTCGCTCGGATCAAAATCCAACCTCCACTAGGAAATACCAAATACGAACATCTCTTGTCGTTACTTAGTCCACTTAATGTTGTTTATTTTATGGAGACATTGTTCATTTTTATCTTTATTAGTCATATGAGATGATTATTCAAGTCTAAACTATTGTATATTCATACAAAGAAAGAGGGAGGATAATAGATCGCATTGCCTTTCAAACATGGGGGAAAAAGAAAGAGGATTACATCGCTTTCTTATACAACAATAAAATAAACTATGAAAATTTTAAATACATCCATTCATCATGAATTCAAATATTGAGCAATAATGACCAATTCAAGATCCAATAGATGATTAATTCCTCACCAGCATATGTGAGTCTATTCAATGTCTATTGAACCTCTATTCATATATTAAGTCATTCATTCCTAGTGTGGTCCCTCACCATCAATGTGAGTCCACCACCACTTCATGGCATCACACAATTACATTTCTAATCATGGTACAAACATGCTTTTATACATTCATAAATAAACAAATTATAAATTAAGCAAAGCCATAATCTAGAATCATGGCATCCTAGCCTAGATTTGAGAAATTCTATCATGATAATTCTACCTATTGCAATTCTAGCATTATTCATATTAATTCATGGCATTTCTAGCCTAAACATGGCATTCATGGCATATTCTAGCCTAATTCAAGCAATTGAGATCAATCATAGCATCCAAGGGCAAAATGGTAATTCTCACCTATTTTATACTATTTCCTAGCATTCATCAAAGCAAATATAAGTCTGTCTTAGCATGATTCTAATCATGTGCTCCTAGGCATGATTCTAAGCATGTGCTCCTAGGCATGATTCTAAGCATTTGCGAAGAAATTAAATTCCTAAACATGATTCCAATATAGAAGGGATAGCAAACTTACCTTGACACGTTTGTCCATCTCGTAAAACAAGCAAGGGTTAGAATAATTCATAATAACCCTAAAGATGCTCCTAAGCATAAAATTAAACCTTAAACATGCTTATTCTATGCGAGGAAAATAAAAGAGAAGATTAGAGGGAGGAGAGAATTATGCTCTCAAGACGTAGGGTTTAGAGCAATAGAACGCCTGAAAACTTTAAACTCGCTCCTTGAATTCTAAAGTATGTCTTCAAGAGGAAGAAGAGAGAATTCTTCAGAATTTGGTGTGCCTTGGAAAGTGAAAAGGCGGGGTTTACATAGATGAGGCTTAAATTCCAAAAGGGAAGCAAATTCTAAAACAGGAAGGTTTTAAAAGAAATTTTCCAAAATTATGCAGGGAACGGCAGGGCGACTATCTCTGAACAATTGGGTGACTGTTATCTCTTCGCCTTTCCTCTTTTGCCATTTTTCAGCGTAGACACTTCAGACTTTTGCTCATTCGATCACACATAGCTTCTCCAATTCAACTCTGATCTATGATCCAAAAATTTCTATGAAAACTAGACATCTGTAGCTTTGCAATGGTATATGACTTACCATCAGATTCTTCCTAGATTAAGTTCTATGAATTTTTGAAGTCACATGTCAACTTTCAAGACCTTTCCCCAATTTTTTCTCACCCTTCTCTTCTTGGCCTCCAAGGGCATTTTGGTCATTCTCTTTGCATCTTCATTTCTTCATCGAGCCTTAAAAATTTAGTGTCTATAGATGGTTTCTTCGGGGAAGACTTATTCTTTGAGACATATTGCCTCTTCAAGGTGAACATCCTTATTCAAAGGAGATGCCTTCTTTCTGGTAGGTTCCCTCTTCAAGGGAGATACCTTTTCCAAGGTAGATGCCTTCTTCAAGGGGGATTCTTTTTTTATGGTAGTTGGCCTCTTCAAATGAGATTCTTTCTCCAAGGTAGATGCCTTCTTCAAGGGAGATGCCTTCTTCAAGGTGAACTTTCTCTTTCAAAACAGTAGTCCTTTTCGATTGTCTTCAACTTTGGTACTTCTTATTTCTATGGTGATTATTGTTTATTCCAGACATCTTGTACATGACACTACTTGAATTGCTTTGACACATTGTGCTGCTTCAAGTGATCATTAGGTCTTATTGAGACTGAGCTACTTGATCTAAGTAACTTGCATATCGCGCTGCCTCTATCGAGACTGGCTTGCTCATCGTGCTGCTTCTATTTGTCTAGGTGTTGAGCCTTCTCTTTTGTGGTTACCCCCAATATTTCATACTAAATTGTGATTTTACAAAATTCGATCACTTTTAGACTGTATACCATTCGAGATTATGCTTCTTGCAAGAAAATGTTTAATGTATGTATACTGCCTATCTTAATAATCTTTTCTACTTATATGCTTCTTGCTTGGACTAGATGGGTCACCAACAAATCGAGTGTCTAGAGTGAGAGGTTGTGAGTCTTCAGGCTTAAGTTACTGCTTTTTCAATTGATGTTGGTGATGATAAGTATGAACTATTGTCATCAGCCTTCTATTTTTCCCTTCTACTTCTCCTCACACCATCAAATGCTTCTTCTCACATTTTCTAATATGTTTGTGGCCATAAGGCCCTCTAGCCTCTCTTAAAGCTTCTAAAGGACAATGATTGGAAACGATTCAAATCTAGCAGACTCTACAATATGAAATTCCTTCGACATGTAAATCTCGACGTTCCTTTTCTTAAGGAATGCATAACCTCTAGGGTCTTCATGACCATGTCTTCCATTTCAATAGGCAAGAGCTTTGCCCCTGTATGAGGAATTCTCCATTATACTCGATTATTATTCATCTAGCTTTGAAAGCATCATTCTACCTACTATTAAGTCACCGTTAATACCTGATCTTGTCAACTTCTTTGGTTTCCTAACTTCTACAATGCCCGTTCACACAAGAAGTGGTAGAGTGATATTGTCCTCTATCATCCCTCTACTTGAGATTATGGATAGGATCTCGTCTGGTTGGCTTTGCCTTCTTCAGTTTTGCCTTCCTGCATAGCTTCACTGGTTTCATCAAATGGTCTCGAAAACCTATATCTTATGACCATCACTCCTTAGATGGGACTCAGTTTCATGGCAATTCGCTTGATCATTGATTGGTTTGGATTGTGTCAGGATCAATCTTAGTTAGAGATTTAGCGGTTGTCTTCCACTTCATCAGGTATTTTTCTTTTAACCATATTTTTTGTCTAAGTTACCCCTTTGGTTTTTTAACTTAACGGGTTCATTTTTGTTTTTCTCATGCGCTAATTTTTGCCTAAGTTGCTCTTTCAGGTTTTCGATTTAGCGAGCTTGCCTCTAACTTTTATCTAAGCTGCTTTTTTTGGGTTTTCAACTCAGTGGGCCTTTATTCTTCTTTTCCTTTGCCCTAACTTTTGCCTAAGCTGCCCTTTTGGGTTTTCAACTTAGCGGGCTTGCCTTAATTTTTGCCTAAGCCACCTTTTCAGGTTTTCAACTTAGTAGGCGTTTTCTTATTATCTTTTTTTCTTTTTCAGATTTGGTTACAAGAGAGGCTATTTATGGTAGCACCAGTTCTTACACTTCCTCCGAGATGATTAAGATAATTTTATCTACCATGATTCTCAAAATGGTTGGAGCGATTCTTTGCCCCCCTTGCTTCTTTTCCTTCTCAAGATGAATAGGCAACTCTTTGCCCTCTGCTTCTTTTCACTTCTCAAGATGAATAAGGCAATTCTTTACCCCCTATATGAAGAGTTTAGAACTATCTTGGGGAATTTCTTCATCTGGCTTAATGACATTATTCCTCCTTCTTTGTAGACATCCATGTTGGATGAAATGGAAACTATTGGTACATTTTCTCTTTCTTAACATGTTTTCAACACATCCTATATCCTCTAACAATAAGTTGAAATACTAAATGTGAGTTGTGCATCAATTTGATTCTCATTTGAATTCTTTAAAGATTTGTCCAATTTGATATCTCAAATGTAATACACTTACATCATGATTGTTCCTAATTTCGATTCTAATGATAAGATTATTTCATTCAAGATTCTTCATATGTGTGTATAGTCAATCATACTTCAATTTTTAAGACCAGGATAGCCTTATGTAGATAGAGATAAGTTAATCAATGTCTAAAGATAAAAAGACTATCACGAGCCCACTTTTCACACCACTCTCCACTAATGTAGATTGATCACGACATCAAGGATCATTAAGGCTTTATGAAGATTGCAATGTTAGTCTAGGGTCAAGGTATGATAAAGGAAACTAAAAGGTTATCTGACTCATAGTCATTCAACCATGAGAGCACCAACTTCTTTCATCTACACCCTTAAACTTTGAGTTTTCATCACCCACTATGTTTGCTTTGCTAAACTTTACGAGCAATGGATTAGCACTCTTCTTTTCTTTTTCTTTCTTATTTTATTTTATTTTATTTTCTTCTTTTTCTTTTTCTTTTTCTTCGAGCTCATATTTGTCAACTTCCTTTCATTCTCCCATAAGCGTGGCTATCAATGCTCTTTTCTAGAATGTCTATATGCTATGAGTGAAGGGTGCTATGTTAGGAAAATTTTCCCAGTGCTACGATAAATTTTATGATTTGACACAGAAAAGCTTGATTAGGCTTAATGGGGTACACAAGTGACAATGAAGTAAGCATAGGTGGACTTGAAAGGTTCAATCGACCCAAAAGAAGGTCTAAATCACTTCCTTTATGTTGTGAAGCCTAGGATTTCGTCTTGAGTGGTGATCAAACGGGTTCTAGAATCTTATGAGATCTCAACACAAAGCTTTATTCACATAAAGTTTCTCTAAGTGATATAAAGTTTCGTATTTACGACTATTGTGCTCAAATGATTAAAGAATCAAGAATGAAACTCATATACCAAAAGAGTCAAGTATGCAAACAACACAATCCCGTGTATTACCAAAAATCTGTTTTCAATGAGTATCATGACTTTATCAATGATTATCAAAAGAATACACAACTCTTGTACCATTCTTAAGGCAAAACATTTTAAAACATTACCATTCTTTCTCAAGGTCAGGGATTCTCCCATTATCAATTAAGTCTTTTATCGAGCATGTACCTATGCATCCTCGTCATCTGACCCACTAGATTGGTCATACTACCCTTGATTTCTATTTTTGCTTCTCTTCTGCTGGACCTCAAAATCTTCTATTTGGATGCCCGAATCATACAAGTCTTCAAACGTTTTGATTGGAAAGCCTGCAAGTCTACCACAAATGAAGGCATCGGCTATATTGATCACCATATGGGCCTGGTCAATCTCCATGAGCCTCGTGGTTATCTTGGCAGCTTTGACCCTCCAACAGACTAGGTACTTTGAGAAGGTCTCAATGGGCTTTTGGCACGTCATCTCTAAATCTCTTAAGGTTACCCCCAATTCGGTGTTGTGGCGATACTATTCTATGAATTGTTCGAATAGCCCTTTCGAATCTTCTCAGATTATTTTGGGAAGATCATAGCACCATACTACCGCATCATCTTTTAAGGATAGTATGAAGTACTTCAAGATGTACTCCTTCAATAAAAGAGTGGTGGCCATGACAGTTGCATACTACTTCAAATGTGTCTTCGAATTGTCTTTTCGATGAAACGTGGGCAAGTTTGATAGGCAAAATTTTGGAGACAAATCATTGTCCCTAATGAGCAAGATATCGTCTAAGTCTTCAACCTCTTTCAACCCCTTTTTCTTCAAGAGGGATGTGAACGGGGCTTCGATCCCTCCAGAGTGTTTACGACCATGACATTGTGTCAAAGCCTTTTTTGAGATGTAAGGGAATTCAAACGAGCTATGGGCATGTCTGGAGAACTGGAGTCGCCACCCAATTATTCAATTAGGAATGAATAACGACAATCCGATCCCTTACTTCAGGACTTAAACTACCATCTTCCCTTCAGAGATGGGTTTGGTAAACGAGGTATGAGTCATTCAACTCGTCCGGATCGATATCTGGCCTCCACTAGGGTATACCAAATTAGAATAACTCGTGTTGTTACATAGTCTGCCTAGATGGTCGATTTTATGCAAACATTCCATTTTTATCTTCTTTAACACACATGAGGTGATTATTCAATCAAATAACGATTATATATTCGTCCATAGAAAGAGGCAGGAGAAAAGATTACATTTCCTTTAGACACGGGAGAAAAGCAACATGATTACATCGATTGTTCTTCAACAGTGAATTAAATTATACTTTAAATACTTGAAAAATATTCCATACATTCATAAAAGAAATCATAAATTCGAATATCATATATAAACAATCACTTTGAGACTCAATAGCTAATGAATTCCTCACCACCATATGTGAGTCTATTCAATGTCTATGAAGCCTGCTTCATGCCATTATTCAAACGTGCATTCAATTATTCTAAGTGATGGTCCCCCACCACCAGCGTGAGTCCACCACAACTTCATGACATTATATAATTAAACATAGTATATTCATACATGTGTTCATATCAATCAATTAAAATTCTAACTAAAACCATAATCTAGAATCATGGCACTTTGATCTAAATTTCATAATTCTATCATGATAATTCTACCTCTTGCTATTCTAGCATAATTGATATCAATTTATAAGGAATCATGGCCATCTAGCGCAAACATGGTTATCATGACATATTGTAGCTTGCTTCAAGCAATCATGGCAAAACAAAGCTATCTAGCTCGATCAAGGTATTCAAGGGCAAGTAAGGTAATTCACACCTATTCTATGCGATTTCCTGGTATACTTCAAAGCAATCATAAGTTCTCTTAGCATGATTCTATTCATGTGGTCCTAAACATGATTTTATGACATTCGCAAAGAAAATAAACTCCTAAATATTATTCTAATAAAAGAAAAGAAAGCAAACTTACCTCAACACACATTTCTGCCTTGCAAAACAAATAAAGGACTAAATGATTCTATAAAATCCTAATCATGCTTTTAAGCATCAAAATAAATCCTTAACATGCTAATTCTAAGCATAAACAACCCTAAACATGCTTAATATTAAGCAAGAAAAATAAATAAGAGAATAAGGGGGAGAAGAGAAAACTGCTCTCAGGACGCATCGTTTTTGGGTTTAAAGCAATATAAAACACCCGAAAACTTTAAACTAGAAAAGACTCCTTGAGTTCTCAAGTATGTTTTTAAGAGGGAGAAGTGATGAATTTTTGATGTCTTGAAAAGTGTGGAGGAGGGAGGTTTATAGTTGAAGGGTGCAAGTAAAAAAGGAAAGAAAAATCAAATATGGAAGGTTTTAATTGTAATTTTCTTTCCAAAATTAGGTGACCAATAGGAAAACCAACGGGCGGTTATCACTCAATAACTAGGCTACTGTTTGACTACCAGGTGGTTGTTCTTCAATAGCTAGGTGACTATTTGACCGCCAAGTGGTCCTTCCCTTCGGGCCTTCCTATTTTGACACTTTGTAGTACATTCCTTTCTGACCTTTGTCTGTTCGATCACACATAACTTTTGGAGTTAAACTTTAATTTGCAATCTATAAATTTCTACAAAAACTAGACATCTGTATCTTCGTAACAATATATTACTCATCAATAGATTTTTTTTGGACTAATTTATGTGATGCTTTGAAGTCATGTGTAAGTTTTTGAGACCATTTACCAATTTCTTCTCAACCCTTTCCTCTTCAGCTTCCAAGGGTATTTCGATCATTTCTTTTGCCTAACATTCATCTTCATTTCATCATTGAGCCTAAAAAATCCAATGTCTATAGCTTACCCCCTACTTTGAAGAGGTTTGTGAGACACAAAGGTCGACAAAGTACTCTCGCCTTGTCTTTCCTTCTTCCATCTCGACATCCTCGCCTTCACCTTCATTCGATCAAACTTTCTCATCATCTTCTTTCCTCTTCAATTCTTATAGAGAACTGCGCCCATCCAAGGGCTAAGGTGTGCCCACTCAGGTGCAAATGTCCCCATCTAAGGGTTGAGGTGCCCATTCAAGGGAGAATGTGCCCATATAAGGGCTAAGGTGCCCATTCAAGGGCGAATGTGCCCATCTAAGGGCTGACATGTCCATTCAAAGATGAAGGTATGCCTATTCAAGGGCTAGTGTGCTCATTTAAGGGCTAAAGTATACCCACTCAAGGGCAAATGTGCCCATCTAAGGGCTAATGCGCCCATTCAAGGGCTAAGGTGCCAATCTAAGGACTGAGGTGCCCATTCAAGTGCTAGTGTGCCTATTTAAGGGCTACGGTATGCCTGCTCAACGGAAACTATGCCCATCTAACGGTTAAGGAGCCCATCTAAGGGCGAATATGCTTATCTAAGGGCTGAGATGCCCATTCAAGGGATAAGGTGTGCCCATTCAAGGCAAATATGCCCATCTAAGGGTTAAGATGCCTATTCAAGGGCGAATGTGCCAATCTAAGGGCTAAGATACCCATCTAAGGACTAAGGTGCCCATTCAAGGGCAAAAACGTGAAAGCATGCCCATTCAAGGGCTAGTGTACCTATTTAAGGGCTAAGGTGCCCATTCAAGGGCTGATGCTATGACAAAACACTCATTAGTGTACCTACTTCTTAGGATTTCTACCACCCTTCATGGCACCTACTTTTTAGGGTTTCTAACACTTTTTAGTGCACCTACTTCTTAGGGTTTCTAACACTCTTTAGTGCACCTCTTTTTAGGGCTTGTGCTTGTTCTAAGGGCTTAAAACACTCTTAAGTGCACCTACTTCTTAGGGTTTTCAATGCCCTTCAGTTTGCCTCTTCTTAGGGCTTTTGTCTATTCTAAGGACTTAAAACATTTTTAAGTACACCTACTACTTGGGGTTTCCTTCTAATGCATGCCATATTGGAAAAACTTCTATCGTGCACTGCTTCACGGTCTTTAGACCTTATATCCTTCATGCCTTCAGCTAAGTATCCTTCATGCCTTCAGCTAAGTATCCTTCATGCCTTCAGCTAAGTATCCTTCATACCTTATTTGATCTCCTTAGACTTTGCATTTGCTGGGTTTTATGCCCTTTTTTTTAGTATTCTTCATGCTTCTTTGATCCTCTTCAATAATTCTCGATTCCTTCTGGTCTGTCGGGGAAATTCTTGATTTGCCAAGTTTTAACATTCTTCATTCTCGACTTCTCTTGCATTCATCATACTCTTCATTAGGGAATTCTCATCGTGCTATCGATTCTTTGACTTGCTAAGGATCTCTCCATTGTTCTTGTGAGTTCCTACAAAATGTTAAGCATCTTTGATCATTTCGATTCAACTCAAATTTTACCTAATTCGACATGCTTTTCAACAATCTACTTTCTAGTCTCTTAAGAAATTCTTCCATGTGAGCTAGTCGAAGATTTCATCAATTGACAGTATTCATCTTTCTTTATGAACTGCTAAACTATTGACATGGCTGGATGCTTATCACTGGAATGTTTCAAAGATTCCTTTAATGTTTTAAGGTCGATGTAAGGTTTTCTTCCCTTTTTCTTTTTTCTTTTCTTTTTCTCTCTCTTCTCTTTTCTTTTCCCTTTTTTCTTTTTCTTCTTTTTCTTCTTTTTTTCCTTTTCTCTTTTTCCTCTCTTTAACCTTTTACCCTTTACCCTTCGAACTATTTGACGCAAATCTTCTTCTTTTTCAAATCCTTTCTTCAAGGTAACCTTTCTTTTTCAAGGCGAATTTCATTCTTTAAGGTGAATATCAAATTTCTTCTTCAAAATCCTTTCTTTAGGGTAGACCCCCAATTCCTTCTTCATGGTAAACTTCCTTCTTCAAAAGAGATGCCTTTTCAAGGTGGACATCTTCTTCATGCTAGGTGCCTTCTTCAAGGGACATTTCCTTCTTCAAGGTGGATGCCTTCTTCAATGAAGATTCCTTCTTTGAGTGAGATTCCTTCTTCAAGGTGAATGTGTTCTTCGAGGAAGATACCTTTTTCAAGGTAGATGCCTTCTTCAAGGAAGCTGCCTTCTTCGAAGGAGATTCCTTCTTCAGGGTGAATGCTTTCTTCGAGGAAAATGCCTCTTTCAAGGGAGATTCCTTCTTCAAGGTGAATGCGTTCTTCAAGGAAGATGCCTTCTTCATGTTGGATGCGTTCTTCGAGGAAAATGCCTTCTTCAAGGAAGATGCCTTCTACAAGGGAGATTCTTTCTTCAAGATGGATGCATTCTTTAAGGAAGATGTTTTCTTCAAGATTGATGCATTCTTCGGGGAAGATGCCTTCTTCAAAGTGGATGCCTTCTTCTAGGGAGTTACCTTCTTAAAAGTGAATGCGTTCTTCAAGGAAGATGCCTTTTTCAAGGGAGATTCCTTCTTCAAGATGGATGCATTCTTTAAGGAAGATGTTTTCTTCAAGATGGATGCCTTATTCGAGAAAGATGCATTCTTCAAGGTGGATGCCTTCTTCTGGGGAGTTTCCTTCTTAAAGGTGAATGCGTTCTTCAAGGAAGATGCCTTTTTCAAGGTGGATGCCTTCTCTGAAATAGTAGTCCTTTTCAATTGTGGCAGTTCTCATTTTTATGGTGATTATTATTCATTCCAGGCATTTTGTATGTGACACTACTTGAATTGCTTGAACACATTATGCTACTTCAGGTGACCATTAGATCTCAGTGAGACTGAGCTGCTTGATCCAAGTAATTTGCATACCATGCCGCCTACATCAAGACTAGCTTGCTCATCATGCTGCTTCTATTCCTTTAGGTGGTGGGCCTTTTCCTTTTGTGCTTACCCCCTGTATTTCATATTGCATTGTGATTTTACAAAACTCGATCACTTCTGGACTATATACCATTCGGGATTGTGCTTCCTACAAGAAAATATCTGACGTTTCATGTATGCATGATGTCTATCTTAATAATCTTTTTTAACTATATGCTTCTTGCTTGGACTAGATAGGTCGCCAGCAAATCGAGCGTCTAGAGTGAGAGGTTAAGCCTCTTCAAGCTCAGGTTGTTGCTTCTTCAATTGATATTGGTGATGATGAGTGAGGACTGTCATCATCAGCCTTCTGTTTTCCCCTTATACTTCTCCTCATACCTTCCAATGCCTCTTCTTGCACTTTTACAACATGTTTGAGGCCGTTCTCAAAAGCCCTCCAGCCTTTCTTAAGGCTTCTAAAGGGCAATGATTGGAAACCATTTGAATCTAGTGGATTCTACAATCTAAAATTCCTTCAACATGTAAAACTCAACGTTCCTTCTCTTAAGGAATGCACAACCTTTTGGGATCCTCACGATCATGTCTTCCTCTTCAATGGGCAATAGCATTGCCCCCTGTATGAGGAATTCTCCACAATACTTGATTGTTATTCATCTAGTTCTAAAAGCATCGTTCTACCTACTATTGAGAGACCATCAATATCTATCTTGTCAACTTCTTTGGATTCCCAACTTCTACCGTGGCATTCACAGGAGAAGTGGGAAGGCAACATTGTCTTCCATTATCCCTTTACTTAAGATGATGGATACGACCTCGTCTGGTTGGTTTCGCCTTCTTTAGTTTTGCCTCCTTGTGTAGTTCTGCTAGTCTCATCAAATGATCAAAGATCTACATCTTATGACTATCATTTCTCAAATGGGCCCCGGTTTCACAGCAGTTCCCTTGAGACATTGATTGGACTGGATCGAGTCAAGATTGATCGAAGTCTAAGGTTCAGTGGCAGTCTTCTACTTCTTCAAGTATTCTTTATTTATCCTCTAACTTTTGCCTGAGTCCCCCTTTTCGGTTTTCGACTTAGTGATTTTTTATTATATTTTTTTTCGTGCTCCAATTTTTGCCTACGCCACCCTTTCGGCTTTTCGACTTAGCAAGCTTACCCTAACTTTTGCCTGAGTCACCCTCTCTAGGTTTTCAACTTAGCAGGCTTTTTCTTATTCTTTTATTTTTCTGCCCTCACTTTTCCCTAAGCTCCCTTTTCGGGTTTTCAAATTAGCAGGCTTTTTTTTCTTTTTTCTATCTCTGCCCTAACTTTTGCCAAAGCTGCCCTTTTAGGTTTTCAACTTAGCCGGCTTGCCTTAATTTTTGCTGAAGCCGCCTTTTCAAGGTTTTCGACTTAGTAGGCTTTTTTCTTAGTTTCTTTTCTTTTCTTCTTCAGATTTGGCTACAAGAGAGGCTCTCCATTCTAGCATCATTTCTTACACTTCCTTTTAGATGATTGAGATAATTTTGTTTGTCATGATTTTCAAGATGGTTAGCGTAATTCTTTCCCCCCTTGCTTCTTCTCTTTCTCAAGATGAATGGGCAACTCTTTGCCCTTTGCTTCTTTTTTGCTTCTCAAGATGAATAGGCAACTCTTTGCTCTTTGCTTCTTTTCACTTCTGAAGATGAATGGGCAACTCTTTACCCTTTACTTATTTTCACTTCTGAAGATGAACGGGCGATTCTTTGCCCCTGTATGAAATGTTTAATACTATCTTGCGCAATTTCTTCATCTAGCCTTAAGAGCATTATTCCTCCTTTTTGTAGACATCCGTGCTGGATAAAATGACTAACTTCTTCCATATATCTTGCTTCTTTATTGTTGGTGGCAAGTTTGTCTTCTTTGACACCATTGATGGGAACTACTGGCAAATTTTCTTCTTCATCCAATATCCTCCAATAATAAGTTGAAATGCTAAATGTGAGTTGTGCATCAATTCGATTCACATTTGAAGTCTTCAAAGATTTTTTAAATCCGATATCTCAAAGGTAATGCATTGACATCATCATTGTTCCATTTTTCGCTTCTAATGTCAGAATTGTTTCATTCAAGCTTCTTTGTGTGTGTATGTATAGCCAATCATATTTCACTTGTGATAACTCGGATAGTTTTATGCAAATAGAAACTAGTGATCAATCTCTAAAGATAGAAGAACTACCATAAGCCTGCTTTTTACACCACTCTCCACTAATGTAGGTTGATCATAAGATAGAGGATCATTAGAGCTTTATCAAGCTTGTAATGATAGGCTAGGGTCAAGGTATGATAAAGGCAATTATAAAGTTATCTCATCCATAGTCATACAACCATTCTATGTTTTGACCAACTTCTTTCATTTGTACCCCTAAACTTTGAGTCTTCATCTACTACATTTGCTTTGCTTTTGATTTTGAGTGGCTACACCCCTAAACTTTACAAGCAACGGAATTAGCACACTTTTTTTTCTTTCTTTCTTTTTTTCTCTTTTTTCTTCTTTCTTTTTTCTTCTTTTCTTCTTTTCTTTTCTTCCTTTCTTTTTTCTTCCTTGAGCTTGAAATTGGACAAAACTTGTCAAATTCCTTTCATTCCTTCATAAGCATGGCTCTCAATGCTTTTTTTCTAGAATATTCATATGCCATAAGTGAAGGGTACTGTGTAGGAAAAAAAAAATTTCAGCGTTATATTTTGTGGTTTCACAAAGAAAAGGCTTCATTAGGCTCAATGAGTAAATAGGGACAATAAACCATGCTTAGGTTGCCTTAGAAGGCTCAATCGATTCAAACAAGGCCAAAATCATTACCTTGATGTTATATAACCTGGGATTTTGTCTCGAGTGGTGATCAAACGGATTCTAAAGTCTTATGAAATCTCAACACAAATCTCTATTCACATAAAGTTTCTCTAAGGGATGTAAAGTTTCGTATTCATGGCTATTATGCTAAAAGAATTAAAAATGAAACTTATCTAGCAAAAGAGTCAAGTATACAAACAACACAATCTCATGTATTACCAAAAATCTATTTCCAATGAGTATCACAAATTTTATCAATGATCATCAAAAGAATACACAACTCTTGTATCATTCTTAAGACAAAACATTTCAAAACATTAGTATTCTTTCTGCACGTTTGGAATTCTTCCATTATCAATCTTATGTCAAGCATGCACTTGTACATCCTCGTTATCTGTCCAACTAGTTTGGTCATTCTGTCCTCGATTTCTTTGAGGGTAGTTATTGCTTCTTTTTTGCTGGGCCTCTTCTATTTGGATGCCTAAATCATACAAGTCTTCAAATGTCTGGATTGGAAAGCCCGCAAGTCCATCACTGATGAAGGCTTGGGCTCCATTGAACAACATACAAAACTGGTCCTTTTCTGTTGGCATCGTGGTCATCTTGGTAGCTGTGACCCTCCAACGGACGAGGTGCTCTGAAAAAGTCTCTTTGGGCTTTGGATGAGTTATCTCCAAATCCCTCAAGTTTACCCCTAGTTAGGTGTTGTGGCGATACTATTCTACGACCTGTTCAGATAGCTCCTCCCAATCTTCTCAGACTCTTTGAGGAAGATCATGGTACCATACCACCGTATCATCTTCTAAGGATAGCATGAAGTATTTTAAGATGTACTCCTTTGACAAAGGAGTGATTGTCACGCCCTAACATCTCTTATTTAGAGACTTTAGGGGTGATTGAATAAGAAATTAATAAAAAAGACATCATCAGTATCTCTTTTTTTTTTTTTATATCACATGAATTCATTACAACATACGACTACTTGGTCAAAATAAACTTTACATACACTGGTGACTAAAATCAATATATAAGTTGATAGTCACATAACAAAATCTCCCATCACAATCTAGAAGAATCAAGACAGTCCCCAAAAATCATCATATGCATGTAGACTCCAAACTCCCTAGGAAAGCTGTGGAACACCACTAGTTTGAACATCTTTCTGTGTACCTGTGGAGGGAGGGGGTGAGCATAAAGCCTAGTAGGAAAGATTCTAACGTTATACTAAATCACACGCATTCAACAATTACTCAATTACAGAGTTACACACCCAATAATAATAAAACAAACAATTATGTTCATTCGCACATCAAGTTCATATTCGTGTTCCCCTTGGATCCGTACACAACGACCCACCCAAGGTCCAACACATCACGTTTAGATTCGTGTTCCCTTTGGATCCGTATCCAAAATGGCCCATCCAAGGTCCAACACATCATGTTATTATATTCGTGTTCCCCTTGGATCCGTATACAAAACGGCCCATCCAAGGTCCAACACTAAGAATTTCATATTCGCATTTTCCTTGGATCCGTATTCAAAACGGCCCATCCAAGGTCCAATGCATACTTTAACAACCTTTCAAAATAATTTCTATGATAAATCTCAAGAAAATACAATTTTTATGAAAAACCCAGGACTTTCAGGAAGTATGCAGTCGATTCGGGTCGGTTTTATAATTTTGCTCGACGCTCGACACTGTGCTGCTAGACACTCGACACTCACACCTGCATGTCGAGTCTTGCAGGCAACACGCGACACCAACACGTGACACTGTTCACTTGACACTTAATACAAAACACTCGACACCACTCATTAGATACTCGACGCCACTCACAAGACACTCGACGCCACTCACTCAACACTCACACATACACGTCGAGTCGTGCATGCGGCACCCGACACTGTTCACTCAACACTCGGTACCAGACACTCGACACTTGACATGTGCACAACCGACACTCGACACAGGTCACTCGACACCAGGCAACAACCACTCGACACTTGACATGTTCAGGACCGACACTCGATACATGCCACTCGACACCAGGCAACAACTACTCGACACTTGACATGTTCACAACCGACACTCGATACATGCCACTCGACACTCGATAAGTAAATGTTGAGTAGTGTCGGATGAAATGTCAGACTCTGCATGCAGAGTTGTGAACCTACTCGAGTATGTTGGTTACATCATCTCATTTCCAGATTTCAACTACCAACTTCAAAAATCCATCAAAAATTCATTTTAACTCCAAATTCAAGGAAATCAGTGGCTATTTAAAGCTTCATATATCTATTTTCCTAAACAAATGAAAAATCATACAATTCTCAATCCAAAAAAATGCAGCAACTCAAACAACACAGAACAGTCAGATGAACTACAACTCCCCCTCAAGAACAACCCCTACTTCACTTCATAAGCACTAAATTTTCACACATAAACCATCCTCCAAACAACAAAACCATCAATTTACACTGAGTAGTTTCACCCATAATTCATCATCCAAGCAACAAAATAATCAATTTACAATAGGTCACATGCATAACAAACCAATATCAATTAAAACAACAAAATACATGACACGATGTAAGTATAGTGTTTAAAAATCCCTACTTGATTTCCAAGCTTATACACCTCTTTGATTTTTTTTCCTCTTTTCCTCTCTTTTTCTTCCTTCTTTTTTTCTTCTTCTCCTTCTTCTCTTTTCCCTCTCTCTGTAACCGTAAGACTCTCCTCTTCTTTATCTTCAATTCTAGAAAAATCCTCTCTTATATATATAGAAGGCCTTAATTCATGGGCCTAAGTCCATAACTTTCCATCCCACTTAATCCTTTAGACATGGTTTCTAAATTTTGTAATATATAAATGCATACATATTAGTTTTCTTTTGAAACTCTACAACTTACCCTCCTAAAAAAAATTTCGTTCTCGAAATTTGAAAATATGAGTCAAAAGTTACCTCTTGCATCAAAAGCTCAGGATACCTTCTTTGAATGTCTGACTCTAACTCCCATGTGGCCTCTTCAACGCCATGATGCTTCCACAAGACCTTGAGTAATGGGATGGTCTTGCCACGTAGGACTTGCACTCTTGTGTCCAAGATTTGAATAGGAACCTCTTCATACAAAACATCTTGTTGAATATCCAACTCACTCCAATCTAGTACATGTGTTGGGTGAGGCTCATACTTATTTAACATCGAAACATGAAATATGTTATGAATTCCCGATAATCGTGGTGGCAATGCTAGTTCATAAGCTACTTTGCCAACCTGTATTAAAATCTCAAATGGCCCAATGTAGTGTGGAGCAAGTTTACCTTTTGTCCAAAATGCATCAAGCCTTTACGCGGAGACACCTTTAAAAACACCTGGTCACCCACTTTGAATTCTAACGGTCGTCTCCTTTTGTCTGCATAGCTTTTCTGTCGACTATGAGCTGTAAGTAAACATTGACGTATCAATTTCACCTTTTTAGTTGTCTCTCATACAAGCTCGGGTCCTAATAAGGTAGCTTCTCCCACTTTTACCCAACATAAAGGGGACCTAAACAGTCTACCATAGAGTGCCTCAAAAGGTGCCATTCTAATACTTGACTGATAGCTGTTGTTGTATGCAAATTCCACCAGTGATAGATGATCCTCCCAATTACCTTGAAAATCCATCACACAAGCCCACAACATATCTTCCAAAATTTGAATAGTGCGTTCTGATTGACCATCAGTTTGAGGATGGAAAGCTGTACTAAATAACAATTGAGTACCCATAGCTCTTTGAAGGCTTTGCCAAAATTGAGTTGTAAACCTGGGATCTCTATCTGACACCACTGAAACTGGAACTCCATGCAATCTCACAATTTTGTTAATGTACAGCCGACTCAAAATATCCACTGACTCAGTTGTACGTATAGGAAGAAAGTGTGATACTTTTGTTAACCTATCTACAATCACCCATATTACATCCTTCCCTTTTAAAGAACGTGGTAATCCAGTAACAAAATCCATGGTGATGTAATCCCGTTTCCACTCAGCTACAGGAAGTGGTTGGAGTAATCCTGTAGGCCTTTGATGCTCAGCCTTCACTTGTTGACAAGTAAGGCATCTGGACACATATTCAGCAACATCCCTCTTCATTCCTTTCCACCAAAACTGCTGACGTAAGTTATGATACATCTTGGTACCACCAGGATGAACAACAAATTTAGAGTGATGAAATTCCTTAAGGATATCATCTTTACACTCTTTACTTGATGGAACAAAGATTCTGCCCTTGAATCGTAAACTCCCATCCGAACCAATTGTCCAATCAACACTTCCATCACCGTATAACACTTGCTCATACAAGGCTCTAGTCTCTAAATCTTGATGTTGCAACTCAATCACTCTATGCACAAGAGACGGTTGGGCAACAAGTGTAAAAAGGCGGATTTGATCTCCGCGATCCTCAACCAAGATATCATAATCATAAATAGACTGTAACATTCTCCACTCTCCTATCATCTCACTAACCATAGCCCTCGACTTTCTACTTAATGCATCAGCCACCACATTTGCCTTGCCTGGATGATATTGGATAGAGAAATCATAGTCTTCCCAATACTCCATCCATCTTCGTTGTCTCAAGTTCAAGTCTTTTTGGGTGAAAATGTATTTCAAACTTTTATGATCACAAAAGACTTCAAACCTTTCTCCATACAGATAATGTCACCAAATTTTCAAAGCATATACTACCGTAGCCAGTTCTAGGTCATGGGTGGGATAATTCTACTCGTGAGGTTTCAACTGACGAGAAGCATAGGCTACTACTAATCCGTCCAAAGAGGCATCAGTGAATACTACATAATCAACTCCACATTGTGGAATCACAAGAATAGGTGTTGAAGTTAATCTTTTCTTCAATTCTTGGAATGCTTGCTCACATGCATCATTCCATTCGAATCTGACTCCTTTCCTTGTTAACCTAGTCATTGGCGCAGCCAATCGGGAAAAGTTCTCAACAAAACGTTAATAGTAACCTCCTAGACCCTAGAAGCTGCGTACTTCAAACACATTCTTTGGTCGTTCCCAGTTCATAACTGCTTCTACTTTCGATGGATCCATTGAGATTCCTGGTCTTGACACCACATGGCCTAAAAATTTTACTTCTCATAGCCAAAATTCATATTTACTCAGCTTGGCATAAAGACGATGCTCTCTCAGTGTTTGAAGTGCTATACGTAGATATTGCTCATGTTCAACTTCAGATGAAGAATAAATAAGAATATCATCCACAAACACAATCACAAATTGGTCTAAATGAGGTCTGAAAATACGGTTCATCAAATCCATAAAGGCAGCAGGATCATTAGTTAGTCCAAATGGCATGACCAAAAACTCGTAATGCCCATAACGGGTACGAAAAGCAATATTGGGTATGTCTCCTTCCTTTATTCTCAACTGATGATAACTCGAACGAAGATCTATTTTGGAAAAACAACAAGATCCTCTTAACTGGTCGAACAAATCATCGATCCTAGGTAAAGGATATTTGTTTTTCACTGTAACCCGATTTAACTGCCTGTCATCTATACATAAATGCAATGAACCATCTTTCTTCTTCACAAACAATGCTGGTGCACCCCACGGAGAAGTACTGGGTCGGATGAATCCTTTCTTTAACAATTCTTCTATTTGCAGTTTTAGCTCCCTCAACTCTGCTGGAGCCATTCAGTAAGGTGCAACTGATATGGGTGCCACACCTGGATACACCTCGATAGCAAACTCCACTTCTCTAGTTGGGGGTAACCCAGGCAATTCTTCAGGAAAATCACTTACCACACGAGGAATTTCAGAAACCCCTTTATTAGTCTCTTCTACTAGTATACTTGCTATCAAGTTCCTGACCCCTTTCTTGTTTTGCGACCCAAGCAAAGGGTAATGCAATAATGCATATTTGTCCCCATAAAAACTGAAAACAATCCCCTTTGGCGTGTGAATTATCACTTTCTTCTTGTGACAGTCTAATATAACTCGATAAACTGACAACCAATCCATTCCTAAGATCACATCATACTCAGTGAAATCCATAAGTATCAAATCAAATGACAACCTGTGCCTATTGATCTCTAGCATACAAGAACGACATATCCTCCCAACTTCTAGGGTACTACCCATAGGGAACTCCACTTGTAATACAGAGTCTAACAAATCAGACTCTAATCCTAATGCAGATGCAAAATGGGTAGATATAAAAGAATGAGTAGCTCCATAATCAAATAAAACACAGGCCTATGCGTTAAAAACCAATAATGTACCTCCTACAACCATGTTGTCTGCAGGCTCTGTCGGCTGAGTCAGAGCAAAAACTCGTCCCTGAGTCATCTGTCCCTGATGTCTATTGCTTTGAGATGATCTTTGAGGCCTAACGGATTGAGAAGAAGCTGTCTGAGACCTCTAAGATGTCTAATGTGACTAAGTATTACGTCCCTAAGACGGTGGTCTAGACTGTGACTTTGACCCTTGTCGAGGAGTCAGTTGGGTCTGACTAGTAACACTTTGAGGACCTCTCATCCCTGCTGGACAATCCCGTTGAATGTGGCCATATTGTCCGCATCTATAACATCTCAGACACTGACGTTGCAAATGACCTGGTTTCCCACACCCATAACAAACTTTTTGACTTTGTGAAGATCCACTTGACATGGAGCCTTGAGATTGCAGTTGCTGAGACTGAGAATTAAAGGAAGGCCTACTGGAATGAGTTCTCTGTCTCTTAGCTGAACGATCATGCTGTCTCATTCCTCTAGAAGGTATGCTAATACCCCCCACTTTGTGACTTTGAGAAATCTCCTATTTTACAACTACGGCAGTCTCCATATGTCATCAATCTACATACTACAACTGAGGGTCTGATGTCATCTCTCAGTCCTTTTTGAAATCTCCGAGCCTTGCTAGCCTCATCTGCCACCAAACCAGGTACAAAATGGGATAAGGCAGTAAATCATGCTTCATATTGTTGCACTGTCATATTCCCCTGTGTCAAGTATATAAACTCATTTTCCTTCTGATCATGAAAAACCGTAGGAAAATATTTATCCAGAAAAGTAGTAGAGAAATCCCTCCATGTAAGGATGTTTCCTTATCTAATATGCTTAACAGATGTCCACCACTGTAATGCCTCTCTTGTCAACAAGTGAGTTGCCATCGTAACCCGTAAATCTTCTTCAACTTGCAAAAGATTAAAGAGGCGCTCAACTCGTATAAGCCAATTTTCTGCAATATTCGGATCGGGCTCCTCATTAAAAATAAGTGGATCGTGACATTGGTTCTCTCTAAGTGCATTCTTCATTCGATCATCGACACCCGTCACTAATACCGGTTGAGGTGGTGGTGGTGGGTTAGCATGAAGAGTATCTCTAATTGTGCTTGCCACAGTTTTTGCCAATGTATTGGCCACATCTCTCATAGCTCTGTAAAACTCCAACCTCTCACCACCCTCAGGTAGGTTGGAACTCGAAGCACCTCGCGTACGAGAACTCATTATCTAATTTTATCAATGGCAAAAACATAAGTGGCAGAAGTCTATAACATTTGGAGTAGAAACATAACAACAAATATTCAAGGCGCATGCAAGCATACATGACATAACTCTACCCCTCCCAAACCATCTACATCCTTTTCCCAGGTCCACAGTAAAGCCTAGGCTCTGATACCACTCTGTCACGACCTAACATCTCTTATTTAGAGACTTTAGGGGTGATTGAATGAATAAGAAATTAATAAAAAGGACATCATCAATATCTCATTTTTTTATATATCATATGAATTCATTACAACATACGACTACTTGGTCAAAATAAACTTTACATACGCTGGTGACTAAAATCAATACATAAGTTGATAGTCACATAACAAAATCTCCCATCATAATCTAGAAGAATCAAGACAGTCCCCAAAAATCATCATATGCATGTAGACTCTAGACTCCCTAGGCTAGCTCTGGAACACCACTAGACTGAACATCTTTCTGTGTACCTGTGGAGGGAGGGGTGAGCATAAAGCCCAGTAAGAAAGATTCTAACGTTATACTATCACACGTATTCAACAATTACTCAATTACAGAGTTACACACCCAATAATAATAAATCAAACAATTATGTTCATTTGCACATCAAGTTTATATTTATGTTCCCTTGGATCCGTATACACAACGACCCATTCAAGGTCCAACATATCACGTTTAGATTCGTGTTCCCCTTGGATTCGTATCCAAAACGGCCCATCCAAGGTCCAACACATCATGTTATTATATTCGTGTTCCCCTTGGATCCTTATACAAAACGGCCCATCCAAGGTACAACACTAAGAATTTCATATCCGCATTCTCCTTGGATCCGTATTCAAAACGGGCCATCCAAGGTCCAATGCATACTTTAACAACCTTTCAAAATAATTTCTACGATAAATCTCAAGAAAATACAATTTTTATGAAAAACCCAGGACTTTCAGGAAGTGTGAAGTCGATTCGGGTCGGTTCTGTAATTTTGCTCAACACTCGACACTCGACACTCACACCTGCATGTCGAGTCTTGCAGGCAACACACGACACCAACACGTGACACTGTTCACTCGACACTCGGTACAAAACACTCGACACTCGACACCACTCACTAGACACTTGACACTCACACCTGCACGTCGAGTCGTGCATGCGGCACACGACACTGTTCGCTCGACACTCGGTACCAAACACTCGACACTCAACATGTGCACAACCGACAGTCGACACAGGTCACTCGACACCAGGCAACAACCACTCGACACTCGACATGTTCACGACCGACACTCAACACATGCCACTCGACATCAGGCAACAACTACTCGACACACGACATGTTCACGACCGACACTCGACACATGCCACTCGACACTCGACAAGTAAGTGTCGAGTAGTATCGGATGAAATGTTAGACTCTGCATGCAGAGTTGTGAACCTATTCGAATATGTCAGTTACATCATCTCATTTCCAAATTTCAACTTCCAACTTCAAAAATCCATCAAAAATTCATTTTAACTCCAAATTCAATGAAATCAGTGGCTATTTAAAGCTTCATATATCTATTTTCCTAAACAAATGAAAAATCATACAATTCTCAATCCAGAAAAATGAAGCAACTCAAACAACACAGAACAGTCACATGAACTACAACTCCCGCTCAAGAACAACCCCTACTTCACTCCATAAGCACTAAATTTTCACACATAAACCATCCTCCAAATAACAATACCATCAATTTACACTAAGTAGTTTCACCCATAATTCATCATCCAAGCAACAAAACAATCAACTTACAATCGGTCACATGCATAACAAACCAATATCAATTAAAACAACAAAAAACATGACACGATGTAAGTATAGTGTTAGAAAATCCCTACTTGATTTCTAAGCTTATACACCTCTTTGATTTTTTTTCCTCTTTTCCTCTCTTTTTCTTCCTTCTTTTTTCTTCTTCTCCTTCTTCTCTTTTTCCTCTCCCTGTAACCGTAAGACTCTCCTCTTCTGTATCTTCAATTCCAAAAAAATCCTCTCTTATATATATACAAGGCTTTAATTCATGGGCCTAAGTCCACTAACTTTTCAACCCACTTAATCCTTTAGACATGGTTTCTAAATTTTGTTATATATAAATGCATACATATTAGTTTTCTTTTGAAACTCTACAGTGATGGCCATGACGGTACATACTGTCTCAAGTAAGTCTTCAAATTACCCTCTCCATTGAATTTGGGCAAGTTTGGCATGCGAAACTTTGTAGGCAAATCATTGTCCCCAATGTGTAAGATGTCATCTAGGTCTTCGACCCTTTTCAACCTATTCTCCTTCAAGAGGGATTGGACTTTCTTCATGTCATTGGCCAACTTCTTGATCGATTCAGCTCTTCTTGATTGGTTGGGCTTTTCCCCTATCTCTGCCTTGGCTAGTCTTGCCATCACCATCACCATCACCCATGGGTGGCGGCTGGTTCATGCGATTGGGCCTGTTTTGGAGTGCTTTAATGAGTCGGTTCATTTGTTGTTGGAGCGCGGTGATATCAGCCCTTAATTGAACCATCTTGTTGCCATTGTTGGGTGCAGTCAACTGGTTCTTCTTGCCTTGTCAAACGACCACCTCATCTAACCCAAGTTATGATGGCTGTAAAACCAAGGTGTTAATGCCATGCATGCATGCTTGTATGCATGATATGATGCATACTCATACAAGGGCATAGATATACTTTCAGCGTTCCGACCTTATCTCTCCCACACACGTAAAGTTGAGTCTTTGTTCCTAGCATTTTTGGCCTCATTCCCAAGTCATCATCATGGCATGTAGAAATGCAAGATTCTTTCACTTATTTATAACAAACATGTTGATGTTGGATTCTCCATGTTATCATAACATGGCTTTCTAAACGTTATGATAACCTTAACTCATGGCACATGTCCCCATTTTGTTCTTATGGGGGATTCGACATGTGGCATTCGTTCATGGTTCAATGAGGTTTCAGTTGATGTTGTTCTAATCATGGAGAATTTTCATCCATAGACATGCATTTCAACATGGGTTTTGGATATTCATCCTATTGAAATTTTATAGAGTCGTCTATATGGGCTTGAGTCTCAAGGGTTGAATTGTCTAGTCTCGGTCGAGCGAGAGATGCCCTTTTGAACCAATCTCTTTTTATACCAATTCGATGGTATGTACTCAATGGTGGTGACACTAACATGAGTCGTCTAGGGGTTGGATGGAGTCAAAGACTTCTCATGCCAATGCCACACGACTAGTTTAGGCTATTCGTGCTCATTGTATGCAAAAGTGTAGTGATGTAAGGACTCATTATACCAACAAGAGGTATAAGAATTTGGTATCCTAGTAGAATCAACTTCTCTTATCGCCAATGAGTGGCCATCATGAATGGGGCTTTCATCCTGCTAGAGCGTTTGCGGCCATTATACTATGTCAAAGTCTCCTTCAAAACTTAAAGGAACATAAACGAGCCATGGGTACGCCTGGAGAAAGGGAGTCGCCACCCAATTATTCAATTGGGAATGAATGAGGGCAATTTGATCCCTTGCTTCAGAAGATAAACTACCTTTATCCTTCAAAGATGAGTTCAGGAACTTAGGTACGAGCCATTCAACCCACCAGATCAAAATCTGGCCTCGACTAGGTTATACAAAATTAGAATAGCTTATATTATTACATAGTCCATTTAGATGGTTGATTTTATGTGCACATTCCATTTTTTTCTTCTTTAACACATGCGAGGTGATTATTCAATCAAATAACAATTATATATTCATCCATAGAAAGACGAAAGAGAATGGATTACATTTCCTTCAAACATGGGGGAAAGGGAAGGGGATTACATCGATTGTTCTTCAATAGTAAAGTAAATTCTACTTTAAATACTTCAAAAATATTCCATACATTCATAAAAGAAATCATACATTCGAATATCAAATTTAAACAATCACTTCGAGACTTAGTAGATAATGAATTCATCACCACTATATGTGAGTCTATTCAATGTCTATTAAGCCTCTTTCATGGCATTATTCAAACATGCATTCAATGATTCTAAGTGATGGTCCCTCCCCACCAACATAAGTCTACCACCACTTCATGGCATCATACAATTAAACATGGCATTCATATATGTATTCATATCAATCAATTAGAATTCTAACTAAAGCCGTAATCTAGAATCATGGCACTTCGACCTAAATTTGATAATTCTATCATGGTAATTCTATCTATTGTTATTCTAGCATAATTCATATCAATTTATAAGGAATAATGGCATTTCTAGCCTAAACATGGTTATCATGGCATATTCTAGCTTACTTCAAGCAATCACGATCAAACAAAGCTATTCTAGCTCAATAAAAGTATTCAAGGGCAATTAAGGCAATTCATACTATTCAATGTTATTTGCTAGTATACTTTAAAGCAATCATAAGTTCTCCTAACATGATTCTATTCATGCGCTCCTAAACGTGATTCGAAGACATTCGGGAAGAAAATAAACTCCTAAATATTATTCTAATAAAAGCGAGGAAAACGGACTTATCTCGACACACATTTCCACCTTATAAAACAAATAAAGAATTAAACCATTCTATAAAATCCTAATCATGCTTCTAAGCATCAAAATAAATCCTAAACAGGCTAATTCTAAGCATAAACAACCCTAAAGATGCTTAATTCTAAGCAAGAAAAATAAATAAGAGAATAAGAGGAAGAAGAGAAAATTGCTCGCAGGATGTACCATTTCCGAGTTTAGAGCAATATAAAATGCTCGAAAACTTTAAACTACGAAAGGCTCCTTGAATTCTCAAGTGTGTCTTTGAGAGCGCGAAGAGATGAATTTTGATGTCTTGAAAAGTGAGAAGGAGGGAGGTTTATATAGTTGAAGGGTGCAAGTGAAAAAGGAAAGAAAAATCAAATATGGAAGGTTCTAATTGTAATTTTCCAAAATTAGGAGACCAATAGGCCGGCGGCTATTGGCAAACCATTGGGCAGCTGTTTGACCGTTGGGTGGCCCTTCCCCTTTGGTCCTTCCTATTTTGACACTTTGCTTTGCAGTCCCTCTTGACCTTCGTCTGTTCGATCACGCATAAATTTTTGAGTTCAACTCGATTTGTAATCCATAAATTTCTACAAAAATTTGACATCCATAGCTTCATAACGGTATATTGTTCATCAACAGATTCTTCCTAGATTAATTTCTGTGATTTTTTTAAGTCATGTGCCAGTTTTCGAGACCCTTTGTCAATTTCTTCTTACCCCTTTCCTCTTCAGCTTCTAAAGGCATTTTAGTCATTTCTTTCACTCAACATTCATCTTCATTTCATCATTAACCATAAAAAATCTAGTGTCTACAAGGGATTGGAACTTCTGTATGTCTTTGGCCAACTGCCTGATTGATTCGAGCTCACCTTGGTTGGCTAGGCTTTTCACGCTGTCTCTATCTTGGTTACTCTCGCCCTCATTACCACCATTTCCTTCAGATGGAGGTTGGTTCATACGGCTAGGCCCATTTCGTAAAGCTTCAATGAGTTGGGCCATTTGTTGTTGAAGAGCGGTGATGTACAATGGCTTGTTGTAGTTTCTTCCCTTGGAGGGTAAGTAATCGTCGGTAAAGGTTATCACGGCCCTCTCACATACCTACTTGGGTTCTCTTTTAGACATGGTAGCCAGCATCTCATTCGAAGTAGCAACTATTGATATTTCTCCTCCACCAAAGCCTTTGCCATGGCTTCTCATGCTTTTGGGATGAGATCAACAAGTCCCAAATGCTAGCATTGGCTTGGGTTTTCTTTAATTGCTTGGGTTTTCTTCAATTGCTTAATGACTTGGTCTTCCACTTCCTTGGTTTCCTCCTTGTCAACTTCTTTGCCCTTCTCAATAGTCTTCTCAATTGGTTTCTCCTTCTCCTTCTCATGGTAAAATCTAGCACTCCTTGTCACTCCTTGGACATTCTCACTCTCACCCTTAAGTGTTTTTCCCTCAGCTCTCACCTCTTCCTATTCATCACTACTAAAGTTAGCCCAAAAGTTTGGAAGGATCTTCATAGACACTGGATTTTTGAGGCTCAAGAATGAAATGAAGACGAATGTCGAGAAAAGAAAATGACCAAAATGTCCTTGAGAGTCAAGAAGAGAAGGATGAAAAGAATTTGGTGAAGAGTCTGGAAAACTAACACAAGAATTTGAAAAATCACATAAATTAATTTGGGAGGAGTTGGTGATGAGTCGTATACCCTTGTCAAGCTACGGATGTCTAGTTTTCAAAAAAAATTATGAATTGCAAATTAGAGTTGAATTCCAAAAGTTATACGCGATTGAAGGAGTAAAGGTTTGAAGGGACTACATGAAAGGATGATAAAAAAGGAAGGGCCAAAATGAAATTGGCCAGTTGACCATCAAACAGCCGCCCGGCTATCCAAGACAACCGCTCAACCATCTGATAGTCGCCCGACTATTGGCTAATGGTCGCCCGACTATCTGAAGATGGCTGCCCGACCCTTATTAGTTTATTTCTAGAAATTTGCTTAGAAACTTTTCTTTTTCGTTTGCACCCCTCTCTTATATAAACCCTACTCCCTCCACTTTGTAACTCACACCGATTGTCGAATACAATCATCTATTTCTCCCTCTTGAAGACACGCTCAACAATTTGAGAAGTCTTTTCTAGTATAATTTTTTAGGCATTCTATTGCACTAAACCCGAAAAGGGTACGTCTTGAGAGCATAGTTCTCTCCTCCCGCCCATTCTCTTTTATTTTACTTGCTTAGAAAAAGAATGTTTAGGACTTTACTTTTATGCATAGAAGCATGATTAGGGTTATTATAAATTGTTCTAGCCTAATTTGTTTTGCAAGGTGAGAATGCTTGCTAAGGTAACTCATCTTTCCTTTCCATATTTTGAAAGATACTTAGGAATTTAATTTCTCGTGGATGCTTAGAAATATGCTTAGGAGCACACGATTAGAATCATGCTAAGGAGAACTTATATTTGCTTTGATGTATGCTAGGAAATAGCGTATAATAGATAGAATTACCATTTTGCCCTTGAATGTCTTGTTTGAGCTAGAATAGCTATGATTGATTTCAATTGTATGAATTAGGGTAGAGACGCCATGATTTTTAATAAATTGATATGAATTATGCTAGAATAGCAATAGGTAGAATACCATGATAGAATTTATCAAATCTAGGCTAGAATGTGATGACACTAGGTTATGGCTTTGTTTGATTTATAATTTATGAATGTACGAATGTTTATATATTATTAAGTGTAATTGTATGGCGCCATGAAGTGATGGTGGACTCACATTGATGGTGAGGAACCATCACTAAGACTGTATGCCTTAGCTATGGATATATAAAAAGCCTTAATAGGCTTTGAATACACTCACATATGGTGGTGAGGAATTCACCATCTATTAAGTTTCAAATGTATGTGAATGTATGAAACAATATATTATTGTTGAATAGCAATGCTTTAATCCTCTCCCCATCCCCCATGTATGGAGGAAATTTAATCTATTCGCCTCCCTCTTTCTTTGTATGAATACACACCTGTTTTGATTGAACAATCACTCAACATGCCTAATGAAGATAAAAAAAAAAAATGAGAATGTGCGCATAAAATGAACAACGCTAAGTAGACAAAGTAACAACACGAGTTATTCCTATTTGGTATTTTCGAAGTGGAGGTCGGATTTATATCCGAGTGAATCGAAAGACTCGTACCTAACTTCCCAAACCCATCTCTAAGGGGATGAGAGTAGTTTAGGTCCCGAAGCAAGGGATCGAATTGCCCCTATTCATTCCCAATAGAATAATTGGGTGGCGACTCCTTCCTCTAGACGTGCCCATTGCTCGTTTGTGTTCCCTTAAGTCTTTAAAGAGGCTTTGACACAATGTTGTGGTCGTAAACGCTCTGGTAGGATGAAAGCCTTGTTCACCGCGGTGACTCCACTGGGGATAAGAGAAATTGATTTCGATGTGAATACCCAAATCCTAATACCTCGTGTCGATATAATGAGTCCTTGCATCCCTACACTTTTGCACACAATGAGCACGAACTATCTAAATCTAGCCATATGGCATTGGCATGAGAAGTCTTTGGCTCCATTCATCCCCAACAACTCATGTTGGTGTCACTACCTTTGAGCACGTACCATTGAGTTGGTATAAAAAGAGACCAGCCTAAGGGGCCATCTCTCATTCGAAGGAGCCCAAACCATTGGACCATTGAGACTGAAGCCCATGTAGATGACTGTAGAAATTTCCAATAGGATGAATATCCAAAACCCACATTGAAATGCATGTTTATGGATGTGAAATTCCCCATGATAAGAATAACATGAACTCGAACCTCATGAAACCATGAACAAATGCCACATGTCAAGTCACCCATGAGAACAAAAATGGGAACACGTGCCATGAGTGAGGGTTATCATGACATTTTGAAAATCATGTTATGATAATCATGAAGAATCCAACATCACTATGAATGTTAGAATTAGGAGAGAGAATCTCGCATTCCCACATCCCATGATGATGTCTTGGGAATGAAGCCTAAAATCCTAGGAAAAGAAACTCGACCTCACGTGTGTGGGAGGAATAAGGTTGGGAGGCCGAAAGTGTGTCTGTGCCCTTGTATGAGCATGCATCATATCATGCATACATGCATACATAGAATCAACACCTTTGTTTTGTAGTCATGATAGCTTGGGTTAGACGAGGTGGTCGCTTGACAAGGCAAGAAGAATCAACTAACGAGATGGCTACACCCAATGCTGAAATGGCTCATGTGAGGGCTGACATCACCGCGCTCCAATAGCAAGCGGCCCAACTCATTGAAGCTTTACTGAATAGGCCCAACCACATGAATCAACCACCACTTGAGGCTAATGGTGATGGTGATGGCAAAACCAGCCAAGGAAGAAATAGGGGGAAGAGCTCAATCAACCATGAAGAACATGTATCGGTCAAGCAATTGGCCAAAGACATAGAAAAGGTCCAATCCCTTTTGAAGAAAAAAGGGACTGAAAGAGGTCGAAGACCTGGAGGATATCTTGCTTATGGGAGACCAAGAATTGCCTCCAAAGTTCGTCTACCAACTTGAAATACTTCATGCTAGTCTTAGAAGATGATGTGATAGCATGGTATCATTATCTCCCAAAGAGAGTTTGAGAAGATTTGGAGGAACTTTCTCAATAGTTTGTGGAATAATACCGCCACAATACCCAACTAGGGGTAACATTGAGTCATTTAGAGATGGCTAGATAAAAGCCCAGCAAGACTTTTTCAGAGTACTTAGTTTGTTGGAGGGTCAAAGCTATCATGATGACTATAAGGCCCGTAGAGAAGGACCAGTTTCGGATGGTAATCAATAGAGCCCATGCTTTCATCAGTGATAGACTGGCGGGTTTCCCTATCAAAACATTTGAAGATTTGTATGACTCAAGCATCCAAATAGAAGAGCCTACATAGAAGAGAAGCACTCATGGTTACCTTTGAATAAGTCAAGGGTAGTACTACCAACCTAGTGGGCCGATCACGAAGCATATAGAAGTGAAGGTAGTTGCCCTACAAAGAAGTTTCAGTCGTCTAGGAAGGCCACTTTCCAAAATCTTTGCAAGGTTGAGGGTTAAAGGGATCTTACAACATTGTTGCCAAGAGAGCTTCCAAACCCACTACCAAGGAATTGGAGCCACCATGATAAATGTGAATTTCACTAAGTAACTGGCCACAAGACTGATGATTGTACTTGTTAGCCCTAAGGTTACATGATAATTTTGATGATAACAATACACATTGATTAATTGAGATTTACTAATATGTTTATTTATGTGCAAGAGTAATATCATTGAAATAATTATAAAATCAAGAAGAGGCTTATTAAAATGAAGTGTTGAAGCTAAGGAGAAGACTACATGTTAAAGGCACCAAAGTTTAAGAACAAGGTTTGACTTAAGGAATGTGACACATAAGCAATGTTCAATCAATTAGTCATATATATCTCTATAGATGTCCAAATGACGTAATTCTTGAGCCTTTGGAAACCTTACCCAATTTATAACATTTCATATGTTTTAAAGAAATTCAAATTTTAAGTGTAAGGTTGTCCAAATCATCATGCAAGTTGAAAGACAAATGGAAGCAGCTGACATGAGCACCGAATACTCTTTTGGACATATATTGAGCTAAAAAAATCAAAATGACTTGATTCTTGAAGCATTGGAAAGAGGACTTAATGAAGCACATTTCATATGTTTTTAATAAATTCAAATTTCAAACGGAAGGCTGACATAATTGACATGCAATTCGGTGGACTGACACAGAGAAGAAAAATCAACTCATTTGAGCACCGAATGATGTTTTGTCCATATCTTGAGTTAGAGATATCCAAATGACTTGATTCTTATGGCATTGGAAATATGATTCAATGGATCAGATTTCATATTCTTTGAAGAAATTCAAATTTCAAACAGAAGACTGACATAATACACATGCAAGTCGGTGGACTGACATATGGAAGAAAAATCGAGTCACATGAGCACTGAATTGTATTTTGGCCATATCTTAAGCTACAGATATCGAAATGACTTTTTTCTTGATGCTTTGGAAATATTATTCAATTGTACAGATCTTTTGTGTTTTACATATTTTCAAATTTCAAACGGAACATTGACAAAAATGGCAGATAAGATTACGGTTTTTATGGTGGGCAGAAAATTTGGAGTTGGTGTCTTCACTTGATTAAGTTCATCCCATTTGCCTATAAAAGGAGCCCTTCTCCCATGCATTCAGAACAATAAGAAGTGAAGAGAAGCATTTTATCAAGTAAAAAAATAAGAGAAATATCAAGTCTAGAGAGCTTTTATATTCTTTATCTACTCTTTGAAGAGAGTTGTACTTTTGTTGTAAAAATTACTTTGTTCTTGTATTGTGGTGAGAGTGAGATCTTCTTGTAAAGGATAAAAGTTATCCTTGAGAGAACTCTTTCCTTGGTGAGTTTGTTCATCAAGAAGAACTCTTGGTGTGGTGTTATCAAGAGTTGAAGAAAGTTGCCTTGGTGAGGTTGTTCATCAAGAAGAACTCTTGGTGTGGTGTTATCAAGAGTTGAAGGAAGTTGCCTTGGTGAGGTTGTTCATCAAGAAGAACTCTTGGTGTGGTGTTATCAAGGGTTGAAGGAAGTTGCCTTGGTGAGGTTGTTCATCAAGAAGAACTCTTGGTGTGGTGTTATCAAGAGTTGAAGGAAGTTGCCTTGGTGAGGTGGTTCATCAAGAAGAACTCTTGGTGTGGTGTTATCAAGAGTTGGAAG
The DNA here is from genome assembly GCA_013180625.2 of Boswellia sacra. Lineage (NCBI taxonomy): Eukaryota > Viridiplantae > Streptophyta > Magnoliopsida > Sapindales > Burseraceae > Boswellia > Boswellia sacra. Next base: position 1,045 of record SNVD02015070.1, on the reverse strand, counting down.
AAAAAGTCTTGGTGAGGTTGTTCATCAAGCAAGTTGTAAAGATTCTACAACTTAGGGGAAAGCTTAGCTCGTGGAGCTAGGAGCCCGTGGACGTAGGCAAGGTTTGCCGAACCACGTAAATTGAGTTTGCACTCTCTCTATCACTTTCCTCTTTACATTTACTTGCACTTGTGATTGTTCATCATTATTATTCTTTTGATTGCATCTTTGATAAATTCTAATTTCATCTTCTTCACCTTTATTCTCAAAGAAAGAGTTAAATAATTTTGATCTTTTAAGAAAAGTTTTCTAAATCCGTTTTGATAAATAAAAACCCAATTCACCCCCCCTCTTGGGTTGCCATACCTGGGTCAACAAGTGGTATCAGAGCAAGGTTGCTCAATTTTTTAAATCTTAATCGATTTTTGAGCTATGACAACTTTTAATTCAACTTTATATGTTGAGGGACTTTCTATCTCTAGACCTCCATTTTTTAATGGAAGTGATTACTCTTATTGGAAAACTAGAATGAGTATTTTTCTTGAAATCTTTTGATTATGATTTGTGGTCTATTATTTTGGAAGGACCTTTTGTTCCTACCAAAATTGAAAATGGAGAAAGCATGCTTAAAGAACCTAAAGAGTTTAGTGAAGATGATAAAAAAAAATTGAGTTTGAATGCTAAAGCTATAAATATGTTATATTGTGCTCTAGATAGAAATGAGTTTAATAGAAGATCTACTTGTTCTACGGCACAAGAAATATGGCACACATTTGAAGTAACTCATGAAGGAACTAGTCAAGTTAAAGAATCCAAAATTAGTATGTTAGTTCATAGTTATGAGCTTTTTCAGATGAAATCGGATGAATCAATTTCTGAAATGTTTACTAGATTTACGGATATTGTCAATGGTTTGAAATCTCTTGGTAAATCTTATTCTAATGTTGAAATGGTAAGAAAGATTTTTAGGTGTCTACCAAAATCTTGGGAGCCAAAGGTGATGGCAATTCAAGAAGCAAAGGACATCACCAAACTACCATTAGAAGAACTTATGGGTTCTCTCATG